>JABJVR010047411.1:0-26389 GCA_025773905.1 Chitala chitala | reverse complement strand
GCCTCGCCGTGTGTGGAGAAAGGCTATGCTAAAATGGCAGGCCTCGCCGTGTGTGGAGAAAGGCTATGCTAAAATGGTGACCTCTTAGCTTTCTATCAGTCATAAAGTACACTTTCATCTGCATCTTAAATTTATAGCCACCAATTCAGTACTATAAGTCTTCACACTGTGGGTTGTTATTAATGGCTTGTTTCGCAGTGGCAACACGTCATTTTGCATGCTGAGGTGTTGAGCGTAAATTCAAATGCTTATTCGCAAATGTGTATCAAATACATGAGAGGAAATTGAGCAAAGATTGAAATGGGCAAAAGTTTTCCTTAATTAACCAAATAATGGGCGGTGACAGTGCAATACTTATGCCATCTAAAATAACGACAGCTTTCCTTAAATGTAGAACCAGCAAATGACTGGCCACTTTAAGTTTTACTTTACCACTAAATGGTCATTTCGGAACACTCCTAAATTATAGAGTTTATTCTCACTGTTAAACTGTATTATCCTCCTCTATAGCAGAATGAATAGCAGATACTTACAGAAACTCATAATATTTAACAGCTCCACATTAGTGTGTCTAAAACGTTATCGAGGTGCCTTAGAAAAGGGTGTGCAAATCTCAGATTTAGCCACCACATGGGAAATAACTAAACCGAAATAACCCATATTCACCCAATGGAGACATCCATCTTAATACAGGATCTTATTGTAATAATCAATCGATAATACTGAAACATCAAACAGAGCATACAGAGGCACCAAGAAAAAAAAATATATATCACAATGTGGACTGTGTCAGGGAGCAATTCAAACTCTACCATCACAAAGAGCACACATGAGGCAAACGTGCAAAGTGCTTACTAGAACACTAAAATAGGCACTTAAAAAACCCCACCATGTATCCTATACAATAGTAGCCCCTCCCACCAAAATAAACTAAAAATCACCAAGGGAAGATGGTTAGCACAAATTGTCCAATCCACACTTTAATATGCACATGCAAAGACAAATACGCAATCAGCTAATGTATAGGCAGTGTCAGACACCACACCTCAGGGAAGGGGGAAGCAACTGTTACCAGCATGCTATAAATATTTTTGGCATTGCATCAAAAAATGTACTTTGAGTCTGTTAAACTTTGATTCAGATCAAGCAAAGTGGAAAATTCAAGGGGCTCCTTCAAATGCACTTGTACTGACATCCTTTAAAACGACATGCATACATCGACCATCTATACAATCATGACCACTGACAGGTGAAGTGAATAACATTGTTTATCCTGTTACAGTGGCACCTGGAAGTGGCTGGGAAATGTTAGGTAGCAAGTGAACATTTTGTCCCTTAAGTGGATGTGTTGAAAGCAGAAAAATTGGGCAAGTGTAAGGATTTGAGCAACTTTGACAAGAGCCAAATTGTGATGGCTAGACAGCTGAGTCAGGTCAACTCCAAAGCTGCAGCACTTGTGGGATGTTCCTGGTCTGCAGTGGTTAGGACCTACCAAAAGTGGTCCAAGGAAGGAAAACCAGTGAACTGGTGACAGGGTCATGGGCAGCATAAGGATACAACCCTTCATGGAAAAACTATTGGAGATGGGAGTGCCTCTTTCAACAGAATAATATGCACCCTGCCACACTGCAAAAATGGTTCTGGAATGGTTTGAGGAACATAACAATGAGTTTGAGGTGTTGACTTGGCCTCCAAATTCTCTAGGTCTCAATCCAATTGAGCATCTGTGGTATATGCTGGAAAAATTAGGCTTTACAGGGCTTAAAACCCTGACAGCTTCATGCCAGATACCACAGCATACCTTCAGAGGTCTAGTGGAGTCCTTCACTCAATGGGTCAGGGATGTTTTGGAGGCAAAAAAAAGACCTGCTCAATATTAGGCAGGTGGGCATAATGTTTTGGCTGATCAGTTTATACACCCACTGGTATCTGATTTATGCACTTGAGCTAATTTACATAATAGTTATTTGAGACTACCCCAGTGAGATACCCTTAATTGCCAATTATTATAGAATATTAACTGCAAATGTTATCAAAACTATGGGATAATTTTAACTGTCACAACAAAGTCCAGGTTATATCTTCAACTGAGCTGCTGTAAACGTACCGAAGTTCTCTTCTATGTAGGGCAAATCCTAAAAAAAAAGTCTAAGCCTTGAAGCTAGTGGTGATAAGAGAAATATGTGCTTTCAGCAGTGATGTCGATATCATAAACTCCATCACTGTTTGTTTGGTAAAGTTCATAAACACCACAGAATTTCAATTAGAATACCAGCTGTATTCATTTAGATCCCCAAGTTGATATTCTAAAAAACTACATTCAGTGTAATAAATAGCCCTCAGACATAACTTATTAGGTTTACATGGAAGCTGTTTTGTGAACAACACCAAATGAATACTTAATTAACTAGCCTATGCACTTTAAAAATCAAAACGTCCAGTCCTGTAAAACTGAAGCCGGACCGTTTTCATTATAAAAGGCTGGGTCAGACACAAACCAGGATTATTTCATTAGTTCAGTCCTAATAGAAGAGTAAGGCTACAGGCTCATGTGACCCTTCTCTCCCTGAAAGCAGTCATGCTGTATATTGCTCCTGACTTTCCAGAAGCCAAATCCATACACATAATTAATGGCAGAATTGGTGCCAGAGTCATATCTCATTAGCGTCCAGCTGGATTTTGCAGCTCTTACCTCATATGCTGCTCCGCCTCATCATTCGCTGTGAAGTGCCGCCCTGCACCACTGAATTATATAAAATCAGTCCAGGGGACGCAGTGAAGAACATTCTGGAAGGAAGATGTGTAGAACAAGCACAAGGGCAATTACCCTTGCTGAAACCATCAAAAATAACAGTTCTGCCCAAACCCAGTTCATCCTTCACTTTTTTTCTGCATGAAGTTGTAAAAAAATAAACCTAATTGAATTAGAAATAGCACAGTAAGAAGATACTAAAATACAACATACTTAGGCCAGTCATCATGTCGAGAAGGAAAACCAGCACTGAGACTTTCGAGCATGATTTCCCAACGCGTTTATAAAAATAACACAAGAAAAAGAACACAGAAACAGCCTGACAGTGTAAGCTGCATGAATCATAACAAGACTGGCAACTGACAAAGGTTTTCTCTTTCCAAAATACACATCTATTGCTGGAATATTTATTTATTTCTTAGTTTGTTTATTTGGGCTGCACTAGGTTTGGGCCTGAAAGTGCCGGTAAGTACTCAGTAACCCAGGTGTCTTATGTAGACTGCTATTGAAGGTCTTTTGTCTGAATTTCTCAGGGTAAGGGAACCACAAGGGCTTCTGGGTTTGGAGTTGGAGATTAAAAGGTATATATCAGTATGATTATAAGCTTTCACAGGTGTTATACAAAATACCCATTTGTATTTTCTATCTCGTTTAATGCAAATTTTTGAAATTATTGTTTTTATGCATTTGCCAATTATTTTTGGAGTTCATAGAATGTTTTTAATCATATACAGATGGTCTCTGATTTAGGATGATTTGATTTAGGATTTTTCGATCTTATGATGATAACAATACGACAAAATTGTAAAAATATTTGAAGTTTCGTGCAGCAGGCAAACGTAGCAGCGTATGTGGTACAACACGTTGGGACGCTGCTGGGATGTACGCATCTCCCACCTTGTGAGAAGCTTTACTCTCACCAGTGAACGACACAGTTCAGTTGTCTCAGTGTTAGAGTGTGTATTTTTTTCTGTGTTTTTGGTGTTTTGGCCATGTCTCCACTTACAATATTTTCATTTGACTGCATCTCCATTGTAAGTGGGGGACTGCCTGTACTGGGGATGAATTCATCGGCTGATTTAATTGCAGGGGTGAAAATAGACCCTTTTAAAGGGATGTTTTATCCCTCATATAAAAATATACTAAAAACAATGTAATTCTTAGCCAGATATTTTTGCTGCTTGATTCCATTTGTATATGAGGATAACATATTGGCTGTACTTACACTAAATGCATAAGGCACAGACTGCAACTTGAGCTAGACATAAATGGTTTTAATTATTTACAAATTATTTCACTTTTGCTACCAGCTAAAGTACATAAACTGTTTTAATATGGTTTTAAATATAAGGATGTATTGTTATGCCCTGCAATTCCCAAATTTTCAACTGGGGGCTGAGACCTTCCAAGGGCCAAATTACAAAATCAGCCCTAATTTAATGGTCAAATCTTATAAAAAGTTAAGAAGGAATCAAACAAATTCATACATTCAGTAACCTAATAATGTCCCCTAAAACTGGATTATAGACTGAGCCAATATATCGAAGCAAAAGACTCAATCCCTGGAGCGCAAGACTTCTATAGGAAGCTGAACACCAAGGCCTCGAAATGTACAGTGTGATCTGCACACCAGGGCTCTCAACATTTACAACCAAAGTGACTTTGTGGAACATCATCTGGGTCACTATTTTTCTCATTTTGATTTGTGATAAATGTGGTTAGTGACTGTGCTGATGCGGGTGGACTGATGCAGGTGTGGGAGCAGCTCGCTTCAGGCTCAAGGCATTCCTTGGGCGAAGGCCGTATCTGGAGAGGGTGGGTGCTCTTGGTGTCAATCCTACTCAGATGGTGCCCAGTTGGGTACCGGGTACACATACGGATAGAGAAGGATTGCAGACAGGAGTTAGTATATAATGCAAAACGCGAGCAGTCCCATAACAAAATATTATAGATACATTCAGAAAATGCACTCGGTAAATGATTTTTCAAAGCAAGTGTCTCATAAAGATGTAATTACTAATTAAATTTGCATAAGAAGGGTACTTTTTTCTTGGCATATAAAGACAGGTGAGAAATTAAAGGAAACACCAGTATGAATTAACTGCTGACTGTCCCTCTTGCTGACAGTCTGATAACGTGCTGCACTGACATCCTCAGCCATCTGAGGCAGACTTACTGATTTCTTTTTTTTTACATATCGCACTAATGCATGAGCATCAGGGTCATCAACTATGCTCAGTCAACCACAATTTCCGACCCTGATGTCTTTCCCGTAGACCTCAATGCAGGTGTCACTTTAGCCACTGTTCCTACTGAAACACTAGCAGGATGAGCAGTCTTTGTGACTGAAGCTCCTGCTATCCATGTCCAAACAATTGTTACACATGGAACATGATTGAATGTTCTTTGTTCAGGTGTATCATGGTGTACATCTGTATGGAAGAATCTGCATTTATGTTTCTCCACTCATTAATTTAGGTTTTCCTTTAATATGTCCCCCATCTCTATATGGTCACCTTTCACAACTTCATCACTTTTGTGTTGTTTCATCATTGCTGATAAGAATCATTATACACCGATCAGGTCCCCATTTTACTGTCAAAACTGCCCTGACCCGTCGAGGCATGGACTCCACTAGACCTCTGAAGTTGTGGTATCAGTAGCAGATCCTATAAAGTCCTGTAAGAGTGAGGTGGGGCCTCCATGGATCACATGTTTTTTTTCTAGCACATCCCATAGATGTTATAGTGGACTGAGATCTGGAGAATTTGGAGGCCAAGTCAACATCTTGAAATTGTTGTTGTGTTCCTGAAACCATTCCTGAACCATTTTTGCAGCGTGGCAGGGAACATTATTCTGGTGAAAGAAGCCACTGCCATCAGGGAATTCAGTTTCCATGACGGGGTGTGCTTGGTCAGCAGCAGTAGGTGGTACATGTCAAAGTAACATCGACATGAATGGCAGGATCCAAAGTTTCCCAGCAGAACATTGCCCAATGCATCACACTGCAAATTGTCTTCTTCCCATAGTGCATCCTGGTGCTATCTCTTTCCCAGGTAAATGAAACACACGCCCCTGGCCATCCACATGATGTAAAAATAAAATGTGATTTATCAGACCATGCCACCATTTGTTCGTGGTCTAGTTCTGATGCTCACGTGCCCATTGTAGGGACATTTGGAGGTGGGCACGGGTCAGCATTGGCACCCTGACCAGTGTCTATGCAGTCCTACATATAACAAATTGTGATGCAGTGTGTATTCTTTTGCTAGGTCCTGATCACTGTAGACTGGGAACATCCCACAAGAGCTCCAGTTTTGGAGTTTCTCTGTCCCAGTTGTCTAGCCATCACAATTTGGCCTTTGTCAAAGTTACTTAAATCCTTACGTTTGCCCATTATTTTTAAAAATTTTTTCCTCACACATAAACTTCACGGGACAAAATGTTCACTTGCTACCTAATATATCCCATCCACTACCACGTGCCACTGTAAGAAGATAACCAGTGTTATTCACATCACCTGTCAGTGGTGATAATATTATGGCTGATTGGTGCATATCCTTGTTTGTGGAATATTTTGTTGTAACATTATATGCCTATTTAGTGATTCTGTAAAATAGTTTTCCAAAAAAGTGTTACATATAAATCAGAATCACATATTTGATATTAGACACTGTACACTGGTATGTACATTACTAATGTTGAAAGAGACTCTTATTGTCTAAAAATTAATGTAAAACATTTATACATTGTTTCCATCCCATAGAGTACTTTATAATTTTGTTAAAAAAAGTTGATCTAATTTTTGAAAGGTAATAATACCAATTTCCTAAATGTTGAGGAGTACACATTTGTGGCTATAAGCCATTAAATCACAAAACACTGAATTTGGAATCAGAACTTTGCAAGGACTCCTTTTAAGAGATTGGCAGGCGCGGTCTTGTCTGTAATCCAGATAATGCTGTACTCCAAATGGTGTCTTCTTCCCTTTGTGGGCATAAACATGTCTACGCTTTTTAAGATCAGTTTTTCCACCTAGAAATAGTCTGTCACTAAATGGCCAGACTATAATGTGCAGCGGCAATAACAGAAAAGCTCATTTCAGAAAAGCCAATGTGTGCTGTCATTAAATGAGCTTGTTGGCAAAGGAGTCACGATGCGGCGTGACTGAGGAAGCAGTTATTTCAGGCGCTGCTGCACGCACCTGCGCTAAGCGGCTCTGCGTGATCGTGTGTGAGAAAGATGGTGGCCAGTCTTAGCGGCCAGCTCAGGCGGAATACACCTCCGAATGGAATATAGCTATTGATAGGCTGCATCTGTACACTCATACTCATCACTACCTTCATAGCCTGGAGTGTGGGGGGATCTCGAAGATGGGAATTGTATCAGAAAACATATCGGAATCATCTTTGCTAAATGAGAGAACAAAACTAAATATGCCCACACAGAAGGGTTTTAACTATGTTTACAGTCTTTTTTGCTCCTCTCATCTAATCAATAATATAAAGCAGGTTGGATTCAGAGCTTTCTAAGTGGCTACAATAGGTGCCCAGGATTTACAGTAATTGAAATTCCTGTGATTTAATGGAATAGACCGGTCTCCTTTAAATGTAGAATTTACAAAAAAGTTCTGCTTTTCTGTGAGTCTGCCATTTCATCTCCAGAGATTCTGATACCCAGAAGCAACAAGAAAAGAACTGCTTATGATTTGCAGGCCTGTGTACAAGCCAATCACCATTCAATCGAATGGAACCGTTTTCAGCTTCCTGTCATTTTATGCTGTTCTGAAGACAAGTATCATTATAATTTGCAAGAATATATTAATATATCTGTAAAACATGTAAAAATCTGTCATGTCCATCCCTTTCTGTTTCAAAGCTCCTGAGAAAAAGTCAGTTCTGGTGCATGCTGGATCACAAACCAACATGGACATAAACTGGGGGCTGATCATCTCAGTTGTAGCCCCAGACCTCAGGAATGTATGACTCCCTGCAGAGGCACGTCTCCACATCCAGTGGTATGGAAACAGGCTCTCATCAGCATGCAAAGGTGCTACCCCATGTGTCAAGAGACCTGGGGATAAATATAGATCCAAGAACATTCTCAACAGTTTCCAATCATCTGCTGTGGGCCTTAATTCACAAGGGCTATGTCTCCATGCCTGCAGGAGGAAGTAGGCTTGATTGGCATGTATTTGGCTCAATGATTATCCCTAGGGAAAAATGTCTGCAAGCCTTTGGATAAGCTTTTTAATGTTTGCCTATGCCTGCCAGTTTATGGGATTCATAATTTCTGTCTCACAGGCCTGTGTGACATCATGGTGTTGTACATCAATGTAAAATAGTCACCTGTTCGGTTGTGTTAATGTGTAGTGGATACAACCTGTTCAGACTTCATCAAAATCTGTTCATATATACATATGCACATGCACATATGTAGCTGTGATGTTTACCTGTTGGGAAGTGCATGCTGATGTCTGTTTTAGAGAGTACCAAAGTCAGCACAAGCAAAGAAAACTGCCAAGAGGTCTGTTAAATATGGCTCCACTCTGAGTCCACTCCACTACATATTTTAAGTTGCTCTATGTAATGAGCACTTAAAAAAATTAAGACAAATTCTACAGTACAAACATTTGTTATCCATAGACAGAAAACAGACCCAAAAAATCCAGAACGATCAAGCCAAAAAAATGACTAGGTAAAGAACACACAGGATGAAACAAGATGACAGGGTTCACAGAAAACTGGGAGGACAGGAAGGAACACTATAACAAACAGTGAGGTATGAGTCAGCAGCACCAGTTCACCCAAATTCTGTCTGTCATATTTTTCCAAAGAAGCTGTTTCACTTTTCAACCAAAAGTACCTGCAATTTAAAATGCGCTACTTCTAGCATGGATTTACATTCCTTGATGTTACTTGATGTGACAGGAACAATCATCAATTAAGCTACAAATTCAAGACTGGCAGTGAATTTCTTCCACACTTCGATGGAAGATACAGTAGATATGTTCCTTAATTAATTGCATTAACAAAACATGTATGAAACCATTAATTGTTCCTGTACTCAGTGTGATGATTGGAGTTATAATATGTAAGTTGTATTTTTTTTTACACTATAATAATTTCAACCTAAAACTACTGGTTTTCCACGTTTTCTTCTTGCTGTCTTACAGGACAGAATTTGCCTCAGGTTGTTTTTAGGGAATTTTTTCTGTTTAAAACTTTAGACTTGTTTCAAAGCTGTGGGGTACTCGATGCCATGGGGCAAGAAGTTTGGCACATACTTAACTCAGGAACATTCCTCTCAGCTTCTGTGACATGCACCCTTGGGGACAGTGGTGTGTGGGGGAGGCACACGGTGTTCACTCTACTGCAGCTGCTCCCAGATGCACACCTCGACACTCAGAGCAGACAAATAACAGCAAAGTGTTAAATTAAATGTTCTGACTGCAACACGGAGCCCCGGCTGTCTTATGTGAAAATGATGCTGAATGAGGCGTCATGTCCAGGGAGTGGTTAGGTGAACACTGTTTCATTTTGCTTGCAAAGGGTAAGCGAAAAAGTGCCGTGACCTTTTTACGCATTCATAAAATGGAAAGGCTCATGGTAGGGACATTTATACAGGATGCTCGTAGATGACATTTAAGTTTATAAGCTTCGGCAGTATCATGCAAAGGGAGCATGTTTTTTAATATTGCATCTGCGAACCTGATTTTCCATAAGGCAGTATGAAATGAGGAATCGGCTATTTGAGCCGCAATGCACATTATGTGCTTGGCACGCTCGTATATCTGCTGTAAACAGAACAATTCTGTGCCACTGTAAGCTGCTCCTCATCTGGAATTTCAATAAGCACTGCACCTTAAAGTAACTGGTCACTCCAGTTTCATTTCAGCCTCTGCCATCACGTGCCACAGGTCAAACGTCTTCATCCAATACGGCGTCACCAGATAGTGCAGAGCATGAAATGAAAATGTTGTACCCTGTTTCACTGGGCAGAAAAGAAAGCATAGGTGTTTAAGGCAGTGAGATTTTGGAAGGATGCCCAAGATACATCGGGACACAATGGCAAGGGGGCAGCAAAACTGTCTCACTGATTGGAAACAGCCGTGGACTTGCTGTGTCAGTGTATTTGGTCTTTAGCTAAGTGTTACTACTGCATGTGAGCTGAAACAGTGAGGATTCCCCAGAATGCACCAAGTAATGCAAAGGTGTGTCCTGTACATTTTTATGTCAGCTTGGTCCTGGAATAACTCCACTATGTGGTGGTGAGAAGGACTGAAATATACAAGTTGACAAATGTGCTGTTAGGTGACTTTATTGGTCAGTTGCCTTATATTCATGTGCTGGCCTGTGTGTGGAGTTCACTAGAAACATCTCTTGATGAAACCAAGTGGACACAGTGAAGTGGATTCTTTACAGCTACCACAGTAAACAAAGTGTGGTGTTTGTAATCTTTCCTGAGATACACACATGTGAAACACAGACACAGGGAAGGGCCCGACCCGCCATGGAGTCCTAATCCAGTTCACATGGGAAAAATAAACCGGGACTGAAAAAATTCAAAAGACGGGCCATGTTGGTGGTGCTAAGAATTTTCATCCTTGAAGTAAACTGCAAGCCTGTCAAACAGGTAAAAATGTAAAATATATAACAAAAATGTAACATATTATGTAAAACAATTTATAATAATTATTCAGGGAAAATTAACCTTTAACATACATGCTTCTTTCTTCTGTGCAGTAAGGCCAATCACATTCATCCCAGAAAATTGTGCTGTTATTATGAATCTCCAATAAATTCTAAAGTGTGGTATGTTCCTTTTCAGAGCAACAGTAAATTTTAATTTTTCTTCTCCCATCAACAGGAAAGTCTCAACTCACTGTTAACAAAAACTCATACAAAAACTGATACATTTTCATCATAATGATGTACAGCTCCACTGTCACTTTATCCCTCTTGTATTCACTGCATACTTCCATGCCAATGACATAAATACTGATGCATTTGATAATGTGTGGGTAGACTTCAGTGTAAGCATTTCTGTGTACAGTCTTTGCCAAATCAATGTGTGCTGTTGAAGCTGGACCTGCTGGTCTGAGCAGAGACCTCTGTGGTTTAAGTACCGAAGCCGTCAAAGTTGTTGAGCACTTTACTGTTATTGATTCATTGTAATATTAAACCTGGTTTCTTTTCAATTACTGACCACTTACTGCCACTTGATTACCATTGCATATCATTATAACAATAATGTGACTTTGGAATTACCAAATATTAATTAATTAATTAACCCAGCCAATAAGGTGGAATTCATCCACCAAGGTGCCGGTCCCAAGCCCAGTCAAATGGGGAGGGTTGCATCAGGAAGGGGCATGCAGCGTAAAACCTGTGTCAAATCAAAAATGTGGTTCATGAACAAATTTTCCATACTGGATTGGTCGAGGCCCGGGTTACAAACGACCATCATCGGTACTGTTGACCAACAGGGTACTGGTGGAAATTGGGCTACTGTTGGACAAAGGTGGAGAAAGAGAGGGGGAATGCATGTCCAGAAGATGCAGGAGAGGAAAAAGCAAAAGAGTGTGGAGGTAAAGGTAGGAACCCTGAATGTGTTCACTATGACAGGTAAAAGGAGAGAGCTGGCTGACATGATGGAAAAGAAAAGTATATACATTGTGTGTCCAAGAGACAAAGTGGAAGGGCAGTAAAGCCAGGAACATTGGAGGTAGGTACAAACTGTTCTACCATGGTGTGGATAGGAAAAGAAATGGTGTAGGGATAATCCTGAAGGAAGAGTATAGTAAGTGTACTGGAAGTGAAGAGAGTATCTGATAGGATGATTAGTGTGAAACTTGAAATTGAAGCGGTACTAATTAATGTCATCAGTGCATATGATCCACAAGAGGGATGTGAGATGGAAGAGAAAGAACATTTCTGGAGCAAGTTAGATGAAATCAGTCAGTCAGTCAGTCAGTTATCTTCTATACCAGGTGAGGATCGTGGGGAAGCCTGGAGCCCATTCCAGGACACATAGGGCACAGGGCAGGGGACACCCAGGGCAAGGCGCCAACCCACCACAGCAAAATGGCAGTGGTGAATACATATTTTAAGAAGAAAGAGGAGCATAGCGTGACCTATAAGAGTGGGGGAAAGTGCAGGCAGGTGGACTATGTTCTATGCAGGAGATGCAACTTGAGAGAGATTAAGGACTGTAAGGTGGTGACAGGGGACAACATAGCTAGACAGCATTGTATGGTAGTCTATAAGATGACCTTAGGGGTTAAGAAGAGAAAGAGGGGGAAGACTCAATGAATCAAGGATCAGATGGTGGAAACTGAAAGAGGAAGCCCTTTGTGTGAAAATCAGGGAGGAGGTGAGCCAGATGATGGGTGGACATGCACCACAGATGCGATGTTTGCTTTGAGAATGTTGATAGAGAAGTACAGAGAAGGTCAGAAGGAGCTGCACTGTGTGTTTGTGAATTTAGAAAAAGCATATGACAGAGTGCCAAGAGAGGAGCTGTGGTACTGTATGAGGAAGTCAGGAGTAGCAGAGAAGTATGTGAGGGTGGTACAGGACATGTATGAGGACAGCATGACAACAGTGAGGTGTATGGTAGGAATGACGGACTGGTTCAAGGTGAAGGTGGGATTGCATCAAGGATCGGCTCTCAGCCCCTTCTTATTTGCAATGGTGATGGACAGGTTGATGGATGAGGTCAGACAGGAGTCTCCATGGACTATGATGTTTGCAGATGACACAGTGATCTGTAGTGAAAGTAGAGAACAGGCAGAAATGAACCTGGAGAGGTGAAGGTATGCACTGGAGAGAAGGGGAATGTTAGTCAGTAGGAGCAAGACAGAGTACATGTGTGTAAATGAGAGAGAGGGTGGTGGAATGGTGCAGTTGCAAGGAACAGAGGTAGTGAAGGTAAATGAGTTTAAATACTTAGGGTCGACCATTCAGAGTAATGGGGAGTGTAGTAGAGAAGTGAAGAAGAGAGTAAAGGCAGGATGGAGTGGGTGGAGAAGAGTGTCAGGAGTGATCTGCAATAGACGGGTAGCTGCAAGAGTGAAAGGGAAAGTCTACAGGATGGTAGTGAGACCATCTATGTTGTATAGGCTAGAGACAGTGGTGCTGACAAAAGGACAGGAGGCAGAGTTGGAGGCAGCAGAGTTGAAAATGCTGAGGTTTTCTTTGGGAGTGATGAGACTGGACAGGATTAAAAACTAGCATGTTAGGGGGACAGCACAGGTAGGACAGCTCAGAGACAAAGTGAGAGAGGCGAGACTTAGATGGTTTGGACACGTGTAGAGGAGGAATACAGAGTATATAGGGAAATGAATGCTGAGTACGGAGCTCCCAGACAGGAGGAGAAGAGGAAGGCCAAAGAGGAGGTTCATGGATG
The DNA here is from genome assembly GCA_025773905.1 of Chitala chitala. Taxonomy (NCBI): domain Eukaryota; kingdom Metazoa; phylum Chordata; class Actinopteri; order Osteoglossiformes; family Notopteridae; genus Chitala; species Chitala chitala. Next base: position 13,227 of record JABJVR010047411.1, on the reverse strand, counting down.
TAGTGAGGGAGGACATGAGAGAGGTTGAGGTGACAGAGGAAGCTGTAGAGAACAGGTTGGTATGGAAAAGGATGATCTGCTGTGGCGACCCCTAGAGGGAGCAGCCGAAAGAGGAAGAAGAAGAAGAATTAATTAATTAATTAAAGGACTTTTAAATGTTTACTATTGTGTTTACCTCAATAATTAATATTTTGAAAAACAAACCAAATTGTACTTTTGTACATCTCCTTCAGATATTTCCATTTTCTTGTAATTATCATAACAAGTATAACATGAACAAAAATGGCCATTTATACAATAATTTAGTGATAAAGTAAATATGTAACTGCTAGCATCTGGCCTGTGTGGGCTAAAACAGGTTAGGTAATAATTCAATAACAACCAGCCACCAGCTGTAACTAGCTGTAACCACTTACCTTGTTACTCGTTGCATTATGTGATCATGCTAGTAACGTCTTACACATTTGTTGGCATTCTGCCAGCACTTAGTTACAGAATGATTTAATAAACTGCCTTTCATGATATAGCAGTTTTGCATAATAACAAGTATCTTTCCAGAGTCTTGTGCAAACAATATTTGCAAATTTGCTGCAAATTTTAATAGAAATATTGCTTTATGAAATGAAGCATATTTCAAGGTTCTAAAAACACAAACACGCACACATACAAAATGCAAGTATTGAGAAACAGCTGAGACTTAATCAACGGTTCACAGTGATCGATGAAGTCATACCTGAACCGAATCGCTCAAGCTGAATCAAGCAAAAGCTGTTCTGAAGTGTGTGTCCATCAGTCAAACTGTCAGTTAAGCAGCAGACCTTTACCCTAATGTCTAGTCTGTTTTTTTAAAGTCTACCTAATTCTGTTTCTTTTACAAGTTTTTGTAAAAGACAAATAACACTTTGCAAAGGGACTTTTTAGCTGTGAAATATGCATGAAGCTGGACTTCTGAAGCACTCAGATGTTACAGTCCCTTACAGGTCCTATATTAAATACTCATTGAACATGTTAATCAGGAGTCTTTGTGTAACATGAGCCTCCACAACTCATGAAAGTATTATGCTATTTTTAAAACTGTTGCTTGTCACTCATATGTAAATTTAAACCACACCTGTGATTTGACTGCGACTGTCGTTTGGACAAGAGGTTGGAAGCGGACTGACTGACCCAGGTTTACAGCTCTTCACAGCAGAGCGTTTTAGTGGAAGTGTTTGTAAATCTTTCTCATTGACATGCATAGAAAGATCACATCAAAGGAGCACCCAGAGTACGTGAGATGAGCACTTCAGCAGCTTCGTTTTCTACTGTCTGTTTGAAAGTAATTTTGCTAACAGAGCATGCATGAGGTGATAAGGGTTTTTTATATACATTTAAATTGATCCTTTAAAATCCATCCTGTATAGAATTAAAAATGTGAAAGTTAGAAGAGGAACCAAGGTGTAGAAACACAAGGACTCCTGCATTTTGACATCGGTTTGACAAACTGAAATAAATACTGAGATTTGCAGTGAGGCTGAAATCCCCACAGAAGAAAATCTATTCACTGATTTAAAGACGTGACACCTAACACAATATCTTAACCTGACTAGTGCTCTTAAACAATGTGATTATCTTTGTAAATCCATGGTTTTGGTATTGTACTTTTAGAAAGTAAAAGTAGTTTTAGATTTATTCACACACACACACACACACACACACACAGTGGAGATCAAAATTAGAGAACAAACTACAATTTCCTAAATTTCAAGGTCACTGCTTAGTCCTATTTGAAATGATCTAAACAGGAATGAAAAAGCAGTTTTTGTAAGCATATTTCACGAGTTACATATATTTTGAAGCACATAATAAAAAACTTAAATGAGGTTTGAAAATGAACACTGATCTGTGTTTACTAATCTGGCACCTGGTGCTAATTTCTTTAATTATCTGACACCCTATTTAACTGGCAGACTAACTTTCCATTTTTCACTGACTTTGCAAGATGGTGAGCTGTTCTAAAGTGACTGAACCACCCCCCCGGCAGCAGGTTGTTCAGATGAAGGCCAAAGGGATGACCCTTTCAGCCATAGCAATAGAAGTTGATCATTCTAAATCTGTGATTTCTAGAATATTGCATCAATGTCACAAACTCATTCAAGTCCCCCAAGAAGGCTGGTCATCTACGAAAAACAAATGCAAGCGAGGACAGGATAATGTGGAGAATCTCAATGGGCAATCAGTTCAACACTGCAGCTGGGACTGCTGAACAGAGCAAGGATCTGTCTTGTCATAGTGTCTCGATGTTTAGGAGAATTTGGACTGAAAGCCCACTCTGCAGTGACCAAACCTCTCATTAGCAGAAAGACTCAAAAGGCTAGACTAACCTTTACTGAGGAGCATGTTGTGTGGACAAAGGAGGACTGGTCCAAAGTACACTTTAGTGATGAAAGCAAGTTTAATTTATTTGGGTCTGATGGGAAACATTATGTTCGTCGTCAAACTGGGGAAAGACTGAGCCCAAAGTGTGTAAAGAAGTCAGTGAAAGGTGGAGGGGGAAGCATCATGGTTTGGGGGATGTTTTCTGTAGCAGAAGTTGGGCCTCTTATACAGCTACATGGCACAGTGAATGCAAATGTCTATCAGACCCTTCTTTGACAACATGCAGTTCCTTCCCTGCGTTCATCACCCAATCAGCCAGCAACTTTCACTCGTGGCAATGCGCCCTGTCACACAGCAAAACGGGTAAAGCAGTTCCTTGAAGCTGAAAATCCTGATCTAAACCCAATAGAAAACCTCTGGAAAATCCTTGGCGACAAAGTTAAGGCCAAGAAACCCACTACAGTCACCGAACTGTGGAAGAGACTGGAAGAAGAGTGGACCAAAATCACAGCAGAGCAGTGTGAGAGACTAGTGATGTCCTGTGGCCACAGATGTGCTGAAGTCATTCAAAGCAAGAGCCTGTACACTTCCTACTAACTGTTGACTGTTGTGTGTGTGTGTGTGTGTGTGTGTGTGTGTGTACTTCTGGAATTTGGAAAAATTTAACCAAATTAAATTTCCAATTATCTTTCTAAAAATTATAAATCTATGTCAACACCATAATAAACTTACAGGTACTTGCACGTGTTTTCCCTTCTTTTCGCAGCAATCAACTAATTACCTGCAAATAAGCAACTGTAAATACAACAGTTCCAACCACGCCGATTCAGTGCACCTGCAACGCAGACCTGTAAGCAGACTTCTTAATAGCCTCACTGCCATACCAAAACTGTGCACCAAAACTGTACTGAAGTGCATTTCACGATTAAAAATCACATCTTTAATTTCCGGCTGTCGTTGCCTGATATTTTGATTATTGCATATATTTTTCCCCTATGAAATTACATTCTCTGGATTATGAAGTTATGTATGTGCCCTGTAAATTTGCGTAAATGCTCATTTTCAGCTGCTGGTAATACTACGAGTTAGAATGAAAGATCGTGGGAACGTTTTGCAGAGGGGGAGGGAGGAGCGCAGAGGGAGCGTAGAGGGAGCGCATCTCCTCGGCGGCGCAGCGGGCTCCGAAAGCGCTCCTGGTACGCGGACACTTCGCTGACGGATGCCCCTCTCGTCCTGCAGAAGAGATGGCAAATAAGATACAGCCTTGGGTTTTCATTTTAAAGGAGTGACATCGTCAGAAAGCGAAAGATTAGCAGAGTCTGTAAAAGGTAAGGTGTAACCTGTTGTACACCCCCTGGCTCTGTACGAGACAATAAGCAGATCAGCAAACAGCTCCGCTGTTAATAACGACAGCGATGGTGTGTATTCTGAGCAGGGTATGGGATTTAACATCTATCACTGAAATCTGAAGGTCTCGTAGTTATTTGTTAAGCGAAGTATTCGAGTAAAAATTGGGTCTTTTAATTAATCGGTTCTTTAATGAATTGTTGTTTGTGTAAACGTCCCTTAACGGTAATTAATTGTTTGCTTTTTTCTGCGTTTAACTGTGTACCTACAAACAATATTCTTATTTGTGATAATCACAATGTAAACTGTATACACGATATTTTCTTATTTAGAATTATACTCATTAATTTTTCTCACTGGATTTAAAATCCGTTTTATTTCTCAATGAAATAATCAGAGTTCTAATATTTGGGTTAGTTTTCCAATAGATATATAGGCTGCAGAGCGATTTCTATTATGATTTTACCGTTTTACATAAAACATTCAGATTCGTTCTTTGGAGACAAGATGTGCGCCACCCTCTGTTGACAACAAAGAAACGATAAATAGAGCCTTTTCAGCCATCGGTATTAAATAATTAAACTTTATTCACATGTTCATGCTGTGTACCCTATAAACACAAACGTGTTATAATAAAATAAGAAGCCTATTATCTGGTTAAATTTAACACTTGCAGCCCCTCTTCACAATTTTATGTTTTACTATAATATGAGTTTTTAAATTTTTTGCCTCTCATTTAATGCAATTTAGACTCTGAAAATTTGTGATTCACCCCAAGTCCAATGTGTGGGGATATTTAAGCTGAAATGTTGCCCAGGGTTTTGCCCTGAACGTGTGTGGGACAGTGCAGTACCTGTGACCACCACGTTCTTGCTCGGAGACAGCTCGGAGACACACTTTGCTTCTGTGTGTAAGGCTGTGAGTCGCTGTTGCCCGTGGCCAGATGTCGGCTGTGTTTCCTCTCCTGTGTTCCTCACAGCCCTGTTGACATGCGAAAGGCTTAAGCAAACAGCAGCAGCCATGCTATTCTGGCTAAATTAAATGTGATCCTTTTATCAAAATCAAGCTTGGCCAGATAAGTGCAGGAAATGTGCTACTGATTCACCTGCAGATACCAAGGTTCGGTGAGGTACAGGCTTATAAACTGGTTGTGTATAATTATAGTGTTTGCGCAGTACATACACTAGAGTAGGGGGAGGTGTGCTTAGAATCATGTGATTGCATGCTTTAGTTTCACATATGAATACAAGCTGCAATGCTGAAAAAAATATATATTTAAAAATGCAATCATCTTCTGCAAAGTTCATTTGTCCATATGGTGTTTGACTGACTAGTCAGTGGTGTATTCCATTACCATATGTTCCTTTGGCACTTTTGTGTTCAGTTTCCAGGAGCACTGTGTACGCGGTCCAGGGATTTTATTAAAAGGCTGCTGGAAACCATGCGTTGGTATTTCAATGCACAGCAACAACAGGGCACAGAATGGAAAGCGGTGATACGTGGTGTTTTCAGGCCGGCTATTGTCGGCCGCGCTATCTGGACGCTGCCTCTTTAAAATGGAAATCCTTCAGGATGGTCACGTCCATGTCACATTTATGCATGAATTGCCTACGTCAGATGCAAATGGACTGTGCTGGCCAGAAAGGATGTGCTATACCGAGCAAACAAGGAGGGGGGGTGGGGAGTTGGGCTAGAACGGCCAAGGTTTTCACATCCAAAGCCAAACTCAGCAAGCAGTCCACTAAAAAATTAATTCAGAGCTCCCATGTGTTTTAAAGTTTTAGGCCCTATACATGGGTACAACAGCTAGATCTTGCAGATAAATAAAACCTGCTAAAATCTGTTCATATCACATATTTTGGAGAGCAGTTGCTTACTAACTGTGCAGAAAGCCCTAGAAAACTCTTTTTAAGAGGATTAGTTTAGATTATGTGGGATGCTCATTACAAATGTGCAATGCTTGAGATGACAAGACCACACGATTTAAGACAACTGACTAATTTTAAGTGTATCTGCCTATTAATGTGCCGTTCACTGTAATCCATTATCATATTTTGTGTTTAGCTACAATCCACAGTTTCAGTCCTGTTTTCTTATATTGCCTGTTCAAAGTCATTACTGATAAAGAGCAAATCCAGTCAGCTAAAGGGTCCCATGTCTGTTGCCTGGGCGACAGGGTCCAGAGTCCTGCCCTAAAGGGGACAGCATGAGAATCTAGCTGGATAGAGTATTATTGACTGCAGCCCAGCAGGTTCTGCAGAGCACATGTCAGTGTAACAAGCTTGAAGGAAAAGCCTAACCTTAACAACATCAGATAAACTCAGTAATGGATATGCTTGAAGACAGAGCACATATGTGTGTGGGGAAAAAAAAAACTGTAAGAGACCAAAGGGCCTGTGCAGGAAACCTTCAACGTCTTGAAGGTCCTTTGCATATGAACATGATGAGAAACCACTGACAATTTTACCACGATCGATTGAAATGTAGTTTGAGGAGGTCAAGAGGATTTGGACCAGGTCTGAAACTTGCCCCAGGCAATCCTGGGAAATTGATCATTAGCACTGTGCGTTAGCAGGGTTCTGCCTTGTGCTGTGCCATGTCTGCAGCTTGTTTTATCTGCTCACCACTGTGTCTGGTAGGAAATTTAATACTGATTAGTTAACCACGACCCACAAGTCCATGCGATTTACCAGGAAGATGGACCTGGCACTGCAAGGTTTTCTGTGCCTGGTCCCATAAATCCATTTTAAAATGCAAAATAAGTAACGGAACAAAAAATGGCTTTATTGAAAAAGTAAAATATTAAAAGGTAAAATATTGATATGAAGTCAGGGTACACTGTAAGGATACTAATGTTTTACTGGGTTGAAACCAGGAATGCAGAGTGGTACAGGAAATGAAAGAGCCATAGAATAGAGGCTGCTATAGGGAACATACTGATGGCACATCCAGGGCTGCTTTTACCCCTGCAGGGTTCAGGCCCACATGAGAGACTCATCTGTGTCATTCTTAGGTCATTAAAAACGTGTTCCCATCTATACAGGCATAAGTACAGGCAGAGATGTCCAAAGATACTTCATGAAGCAAATAAATATCAGATTTGTGATGTGCACTTAATTTTAATATGCTCTTCAATTCGTAGATGGAAGGATGAGCCCCAATGAGGTGGGAATTGCAGATGCCGCTGTAGAGATGTCACAGTGCATTGTGAAGGGACCTGACTCTGACGTGTACACTGCAGCCTCCTTGCTTTCACTGCCTTCCATATTGATTATGGTCTGTGCTGCTCAAAGCGGTCTTTCTCTCTACAGTAATGGATGGTGCCTTATCAAAGTAGGCAATTAAAAGCAGGCAGAAAGGAGCTGACCGAGCAGCCGACTGCCAGGAATCCCTGCCAGGCTGCGCAGCATGTGTCTCTTTGAATTAAGGCTGTTGTGTATGGGCCCACTTTGCAGGGCGGGGCATTATGGGCTGCCCCAGTCTGGGAGCCTGAAGGCTAACAGCCCTGCTTCTCCTTTGTCACTTCCTTCACCTGCTCACTGCATCCCCTGATGAAAATCTAATGCATGGCTTTAATGTGAAGCTGCTATTATATGGGTCAGGTGTGTTGGACAGTGCCGGACCTTCCTAGCGGGCTGCTTCAGGGCTTCAGCCCTGCTGAACAGCATTCTGCAGTTTACAGGGACTCTAGAGCCTCTGCTAGGTCATTGTGTTTGTGTTTGACCTTTTTGTATCTCCAATTTGTGATGAAAAATATAGCTTTTCCATAACATTTCATCCATTTTTCTTTTCCTGAGAATGTAATGACTGCTGTTTTGCTATTTTTCCCTGTTTCTTATTTAAACGAATTTGTTAAAGAAACTGTGAGTACAGTTTCTTTAAGCCGCAGGCCCAAAAAGTTATGGCGTGTTCCAGTGATGTATGTGACATAATGTAAAATTCGTCTTAATGGTGAAGATCATATTCCATTTGATACACTGAAACTTTATGCATAATTTATTTTGTTAAGTATTTAAGTCAAGGCATAATCTATTTATTAAATATCCAATAGAAATAAGTTTAACTATGCAATATTAATAGACGTACTAACATTGATCTGCTATAGTTTTTAAGATCACTGGTTGAAGTGCTATCTTTTTTTTAATTATGTATGGAGCCAAGTGTAAATGTTAATTAGGGTTAATGTCTCCCTTCTCTCCTTGGAGGGAGACTGTTCTTATATCAGTGTCTCAAAGAAGCAACACAGTGGAAGTGAGAGATAGAGGGTTCTGCGTGGGGTCCAGCATGGGGTCGACGGGCGCAGAGAGGCGCCGGCAGGCCACGCCCACCACCACGCCTGAGGGTAACGTGGTGATGAGCTTCAGCTTCGAGAGCTACCAGTTGGAGGAGGAGGAGTGCCAGGCCAAGGACCTTCCTGACAGAGGGATCCTCACCTTCGCAGAACCGGGTGAGACGCCATCACGACTCACAGATTAATGCTCGCTGGTAAGGCTTAATACTTCAAGTGCCAGAGACGAATCCCAGAAGTTATAACATTGTGGAAATTAGAGTTCTGGTGGTCAGAAATCCTGCCCCTTGGATTGTATCCAGCCTCAGACTTTCTCACACATCAGCACACTGTTTCTTGCAGTGTTGCAGGACTGGTACGATCATTAACAAGACAGTGAGACACCACTGTCAGACAACAGGACAAATCAAGATCACCAAGACTAAAAATAGCTGAATGTTATTTTATCACTTAGCTATTGTGTGATTCTGTTAAATGGTGCTGTGTTAGTTGCTCTCTAAACTGGCATCTTGGCTTTATCATACAATTCTGATTCTTCTGACTTGCCTTTTTCTAAGAGTTTCAATTCAATTTTTGCGTTACTGGATTAGTGGGTCTTGGTCTGATATGACTTGACTTATATTTTGGATTTCCCTTTAAACATTGCTAGTTAGATATACTTCAGACTGCATTAGGGTGTTTATCCAACAGAGTAAGACTTAATGGTTGCCAATATGTGGGTCTTAATCAGGCCTACCAGCTAACTGTTAAAGGCATAAAAAATGTGTGTCTCCTTGAAAGTGTAAAAAAAGAGACAATAGCAATTGTGCTGACAAATGCATCTACAAAAACTATAATCAATCAGGAATGTAATCTCACTTTAGGCCTTGAAATATGGTGGCTGGGATGTTTTTTTGGAGCCCTGCAGTTATCTTGCCAAGGTGGCACTAGGGGTTTGCTGCAACCCATTAATGTGGAATGAGCTCCATAATGGAGTGGTGCCATTACCGAGGGAGGCACAGACGGATGCTGAGCAGGCATGGCCTCCTATCTGTGGTGACCTTGAATGGATGCTATCACTTATCACCAGTAGCAACTGCTTATCAAACTTAAAACTACATAATAAATAAGGAGCACGATAGTTAAAAGACTAAATTGATCATAACCAGTTCCATTTGTTATTGTAAATGGTGTTTTACTGTAGTTACAATACATACTAAAACACATTGGCTCTTTTCAGTCTTTTGGTAAGGATTGACTTGTCAGATGGTTGCACAGCTAAGTACAGACATGCCATATTTACCTGTATTGTCCTCTCTGCTTTGTGGTGGTCAGTTTTTGAGGAGCCTGCTCCAGATGACCGGTACCACGGGATATACTTTGCCATGCTGCTTGCTGGAGTTGGATTCCTATTGCCTTACAATAGCTTTATCACTGACGTGGACTACCTACATCACAAATTCCAAGGTATGGTTCTTCCTGTGCACCAGTGATGTGGTGAGAAAGGAGGTGTTGCAACAGGTTGAGATGTGGGTTTGTTTGTACGGCTATGGTAGTTATTCTTTAACATAGATTAGAGTTTAATAAGGATTTGACTAGGGGGGTTGATGGTGAATCAGATGGGGCAAGATTTGCGCTGTCTGCCACTACTTCTCCTTCAGGCACATCCATTGTGTTTGACATGAGTCTGACGTACATCCTGGTGGCTTTGCTGGCGGTGGTTCTGAACAATGCCCTTGTGGAGACGTTGGGCCTGCATACCCGCATCACTGTAGGTGAGTAACAGGAGATCCCAGTCCCGCCTCCCTGTGGAGAAGATACACAAGCATCAGACTCATGTTACGCTTTGTCCTTTATCTCGCCTCATCTTCATGTTGATTAACATGTTAAATCTGTGAGTTATTGGTTAACTCTATATGTTGATAGGATGTAGATAAAATAGCCAATGACAAAAATTTTATTCTTCAGCCAGTGAGATGTATGGCTCAAACTTATGAAACAGAGTAAACCCACCACAGACACAGCTTTGTGGTTCCTTAGAGATGATAGTATTTTACTTCAAACTTTTTAAGGTCTCTATCATGGCCACTGTCACTGAATTGACCTTCATATGAAGTGAAATGCAAATCTGCGCGTGTGTGTGTGTGTGTGTGTGTGTGTGTGTGTGTGCGCGCATGCACGCGTGTGTATCCGTATGCTGGTTTTCAGAGAACATTTGGCTGGGGATTGCAGTGACAGCCCAGAAGCAGCTGCATCCTGAGGTCTTGATAGGAAAATCAAAATATTAATGCATGGCAGACCAAGAAGGTTCCATCAGGAGAGGGACGATCTCTGTTCTAACAAGATCAAAGGGTGCGCTTGGAACAAAAAACCCTTTGTGTTTTCTGGACCAATAAAGATTATGACTGCACTACATGGGGCTTTTGAGAATACAGCTTTTCCCAAATTCACTGCCACATATTTAAGATGGTCTTTTGAATTACAAAAGACTCACAAGGCATAAGTCTGAATAGGATTAGATGACAGAGGGAAAGGGAATGAATGAAATATAGTGGAAATGGGATTGTACCAAGATCACAGTGGGGGTGGGGAGGTAAGTCCAGAATCCCCACTGACAAGTGAGTGAGCTCAACGTTGCCCTCCCTCCTCAGGCTACCTCTTTGCCCTCGGACCGCTGCTGTTTGTGGGCATCTTTGACATCTGGCTGGAGCAGTTCACCAACACGCAATCATACGTCATCAACCTGGTGGCCGTGGGAGTGGTGGCCTTTGGATGCACAGGTAGCCAACCAGACTGGGCAATATGGTTGTGGGTAGATTCTGGAAAGGGGGGATTTATCACCCTGACGCAGCAAATACCACCATTTTACTTTAAAGCCTTTTCTTTTGATCCCCTTTTTCTTCCAGTTCAGCAATCTAGCTTCTATGGGTATATGGGAATGCTTCCCAAGAGATACACTCAAGGAGTGATGACTGGAGAAAGTAAGACGTTTTACTTTTGATTCATCTATAGCTTCCATTGTATTTGTTATTGTAGAATGAGTTAGAAAGGATTGACATCGGATTCCATGGTCAGATCAGTGATGTGTGTAGCAGAGAGTGAAACCAAGGAGCCAATGCTGTGTACTGTGTCTCCAGTGCTCACATTGTATCATATGGCCTTTATTGTATTTCACAGACACTAGGGACCAATTTGCCTTTGCAAATAGGATGCAGGCTTAAGAAAACATGTTTAGATTTTAAATGTAAAACAAGGTTTGTCAGGTCATACTGTTTACTGCTAGTTTAGTAATGAAAGGTTTTTAGTTTTTGTGCATTTGCCAACAGTTTTTACAGCCTAAGTTTATTCTGATATTGTCTCTCCATTTAGGCACTGCTGGTGTGATTATATCATTGAGTCGCATTTTCACTAAACTCCTGATCAAAAACGAGAAGAAGAACACCATCATCTTCTTCCTTATCTCCATCAGCATGGAGCTTATGTGCTTTTTACTCCACCTGCTAGTCCGGCGAACACACTTTGTGCAGTACTACACCAGCCTGGCCCGCCAGGGCCTCAGTGAGGTCAAGGGTCCTACGGACCGCACTGCTGGGTACCAGGTTCACCATGATGTCAATACAGAGGAAGTAAGATTTGTAAGTTTTTCTTTCCATAAAAAATGACAAGTTATTGGGACATTTGATTAAAACCAATATGACTGGCAGATGTGCGATGGTTTAGCAGCTGGAACTATAAACAAATTCCATTTTACTTAAAAGAAATTTGGAGGGTTCATGTTAACAGTGAGCAACCTTTTTTTCCCAAGTAACCTAATTCATTACAACATACAGAAATTAGGCAGAGAATAAATAAATTAAAATTAAATCGTGGCCAAAACATCTGCGTACTACTCACTCAGACACAAATGATGAAAAAAGAGAACATTTAATGCTTTTACAGTTTAATTGTATAAGCATGTATATGAAAAGACAAGATGACTACATTGTCTTGCCAAGTTCATGATTTGTGTAAACAGCAGGGATAGTCATCCTGGTGTTTGTGGTGGAGTAGGAGGTATGTGTGACATGCTTAGGTCTCAGTGGAACCGGCACATATAAGCACAGCTGTTGACTGGGCTGTGCAGTGCCACACTGTCTCAAAAATCACAACAGAGTGCAATTTTGGTTTAATGGGGGCTGCTGGGAATGGAGACAGGGACACCATTTATCTGGTAATCAGAGATGTAAGGCAGGAATACCAGTTACAAATCGCCAGCCAATCAAGTATCTCTGCCAGAGACCAGGGTCACCATAACAACAAGAAGGCGGGCAAGTAGGAGTGCGTCATCAACCCAAAGTCTACATGTCAGTTGGCTCGCTATCTTCCATCAGCAGTACCTTATCTTCTCATTTAGCCCCCCTAAATGCTAGCTGTTGACAGTCACAGCAGGCTACTTTCATATATTTTCTATGCTGACTTTTGACGCACAAGACACATCTGTTTAAAAATAACTAATCAATCAAACTTTAGCTCAGCAAAATACAAAACGAGTCTGTAAATAACAGATCAGCTGGATACATGTGATACATGTGTTGTGAGTGCCAACTGATCAGCACGATAAACTGTTCTCATTTTGTGACTTGGGTTTGTTACTTTGAGTAATTTGATTTCCATGTGAATGGTAAACATGAAATCTCTCATGTAAGATGAGAGATATGGATAGTATTGCTGGGTTTTGTCATGTTCTGTCCCTGTTAGATCCCTCTGTGTCCACTAGGTGCCCCTGTTTCTCCCATTCCCCCTGTGCTAATTGCCGTTAATTATATCAGTAGTTCCCACTTATGTCTAGTTACCCTGGACCTCCTATATAAACTTCCCTTCTCTTTCAGTGCTATGCTAGTTATTGAATTTTGTGTAGACCCTTGGTTCTGTTATGGTTCTGTTATTTGTTAGTTGGTTGTGCAGCATTGTTCCTTGGTTCTCTGTACCTGTACCCTGTTTTTAGAATAAAACCCCTTCTGCATATAGACTCAGCCATTGTCTCTGTTCATCCTTTCCCCTGAAAGTGACAAATTTCAGTGTTTCTGTAATGTTTGGGGAAGCATAGAAATGCACGCAAAGGTTGAGTCTAAATCCAGAAGGGTATTAGAAAGAGAGGGTCAATACCAAGGGAAACAACAAATAATGACAAAAGGCATAAATAATAGAGAGAAACTACCATTACAGAACTAACAACCACTGGCAAAGGACTAACATACAGACTTGGTGTGTATATA
>JABJVR010047410.1:3208-27803 GCA_025773905.1 Chitala chitala | reverse complement strand
CACACACACACACACACACACACACACACACACACACACACACACACACACACACACACACACACACACACACGACCGCTCTCGCAGCAGAAGCTGCACCTGCAGTTATGATGTTCCGGTATAGTCCGAACCGGTGACTGGATGACCAGAATCGTGCGTTTTATCACCAGCGAGTCTTCCTAATTTTGGAAGTCGAAGTGTCAAAATATGCACAGGAGTCAACAGGTAAACGGCGCTCGCCACTTTTAGATGCCACTGGCAGAACTGCTTTACCTTGGGGTCAGAAAGACATAGATTTATTATTTCCATTTATTAATTCTTGACGTAACGTTGCTGTTTCAGATGCACTGAGGTGACCGTTATTCTTTGGGTGGCACGTGACTGCTAACGGCTTAGCGCGAGTGTTATGAGCCGCTACCAGTTCGTTGTACATGATTTCTTTATATTGCTGTGGATCTTTACTTTTAACAAGTGCGGACACCCTGGTAAGTGTTCCCTTACCAAACCTACGATTTTTAATGAGGTATAGCTGCTTTTTCTTCTCAAGTTTTTCATTTTACATGTGCAGTCTGTTCATATTATACAACTCCTTTTTGGAAAATGTTAACCCGAAGTTTCGCCTCCTAAACGAGGCAAACGCAATATATGAAATATTGCAGGTCAATTAAAACGAGTATAAAATTGATTGTTCTAAACACTGTACTGAAACAGGAACTAACGGTTTGCTAAATGAGTTGTTTTTACTGGAGTTCACCTTTACACTGTTGTAGTTTTAACCAGCGCTAAGTGTAACTTGTAACGATTTACTTAACCGATTAAATTATGTAAAGCTCACACACGAAGGGATAAGAACCCATTTTCCTCCTACCTCTACCTGTCGTGTTGGTTGTATTTCAGTGATGATCCTTTCAATTGAGTGTCGCTGATTTGCGTACATGTTTAACGATAAGCCGTTTATTTGACTTATTTCATATTACCATGTGTATGGTGCATGGTTGATTTGTGTTCCTAGTGTGTCTTTGGGCTGAAAAAGGTAAATGAATGTTGAAAGTAGGGTAATTTTTTGAAGTATAATCTTCATGAGTGGATATTTGTTTTCAAAGTATAAAATATTTTCTAAATGTCTTTGATCACAAAATACTTTTTTTAATACCAGATTTTCAAGGACTTTGTTTCTTTGTAGGATATCCTCCAGATAAGGGAGGACTGACATTTTAACCTCAGAATATATTTGTGTGGAAATCCATTGAATGCTGTCAGTCTTGGGATATTAACCCATCCTCCCTAGGCCAAATGAGTAACGGACTCTTTAGAAAATGTCAGACGATCCTGGATAAGAGAATTGCTTTCAGTTTGCTTTCTTTTCTTAGCCACATGTACATGGCAATGTGCCTCTGTCCAAGTTCCCTGAATTTACCCATTCTAAAAATGCGTGGAATTGAACACCAAGGGATGGCAGTAGAACACAGTAGAACACTCATCTGATTTTACATAATCTGTAACAGACTTAAACCCAAATGAACTCATTGGAACCCAAGTCCTAATTCCATGGTACCTAAGAGTATAAATGCCTTCTTTGTGCTCACAACATAGAAGTTTCACCTATTAGTCATCTGCAGTGTTTGGTTTCACACATTTGACCTAAAATGAGATGGTAAGGGCATGTCTGATACCCATAGGAAGTGAAGCTGTTCAACATCCTGTGAAGACAGGACGTGGAACTTGGTGCAGGTCGTGAGATCTTTTACATCACCCTGACTCAAAACCACAAATGAACAAGGAGACTGGAGAGATCATGCCACGCATACCACTTGGGGTCGCTGCCTCACAGGTGTGATACTGTCATACACCAAAGGAATGGCTTGATCATCTGAACATCTGAGAACTGAGGGCAGTGTGCAGTTACTCTTATGTTGAAGGGTGTGTGTGTTTTTTTTCCTCCCCACTTCACAGGTTCATGTTCTCACAGAACAGAAGGACCCCACCTTGTTTGATGAGTGTATGCAGTTTCTGGAGAACTTCCCCATGGTAAACCCTTGTCAGAGTGAAAACAGGACCAGTCCCTTTCTGCATGTCAGGCTTTGAAACACGCAATCGTATTTTGCTGTTACCACACCAAAACTTAACCACTTAAATCTCCATTTTAAGGATATGTCAGCACTCAGCGTTACCCCTGACAAAAGTCCTGACCCTACAGCCTCCAGGCTGTTTCCAGCCAAGACTTCTCTGAGCTGTCTGCCAGACCTGGAACACACCTGGATGGAGCTGCTGTCACTACCTGAGCTACAGGTATGCCTGTGGGAAATTAATTAGGGAAATCGTTAGAGTCTCAGCAAAGCATCTGTTACACTACACTGGTCACTTATTAACCAGATGAAGTGTTTTCCAAATCTAATAAAAATTTTAATCAAATTTTTGAAATGCAGAAGATTTGCATCCACTAAATATATAATTGACAAACTAAGACCTGTAATGTTCGTGTTTTTTGACCTACTGCCTTCCATGACTTCTGCCTTTCCTGTTCCTTCCTTTTCCCTGCAGTGTCTGCCATTGCCAGACCAAAATGGGCTCACCCTTATATCAATGAACCCACAGTTCTTTCCTGATCCAAGGTGTGACATGCCAAGTCTGTCGAACCCTGAGGGACCTGACGAAATGACTCTGCAAGTTCCGGAGCTCAGTGATGCATTAAACCCAAACCTAAGCATCCTGGAGGTCAATCATACTGATCTTAGTTTGAAGGACATCAATGTTAGTAGCACAGTTATTAAGCCTCCCAGTAAAGGTACAGATGTGCCAGAATTTGGCATAGACAATGACCACCAGCATGACACTACAAAGCATCCAGGCTCACATTCTGGGCTGTCACAGAATGTATCCCAGAGAGCTCAGCCAATCGAGGGTGGCACCTTCAGCACCGTGAATGCAGAAACCACACATGCAGAAACCACGGAGAGCGTTGCCATCAGCATGAACCCCAGCTCTGCAAAAACATTTCTATTTACATTGTCGCCCCCAGGTTCCTCCACTCCCACACACTTTCAGAGGGCAAAGGTCACAAAACTGAAAGCTAAGTCTGCCAAAGACTGCAAAGAGATGCTGCCGCTTGCTCGAGGAAAGACACGAGCTTTGCGAGATGAGCAGCAAGCTCAGATGCTGTGCATCCCTTTTGCCGTGGACACTATCGTCAACCTGCCCACGAACGAGTTCAATGACATTGTGTCACAGCAGCAGCTCAGCGACACGCAGCTGGCTCTGGTCCGCGACATCCGCCGGCGTGGCAAGAACAAGGTTGCAGCCCTAAACTGCCGCAAACGCAAGATGGAGAGCATCTTGACTCTGGAGCAGGAGCTGGACATACTGAGGGATGAGCAGAAGCGCCTCCTGCTAGAGAGGATGGAGAACGATGGCCGCCTACAACAGGCCAAGAGGCAGCTGAGGAGCCTGTACAGGGAGGCATTTGGCCTGCTGAGGGATGAGGCAGGTCAGCCCCTCTCTCCCAGCAAATACTCCCTGCACCACAATTCTGATGGACACATCGTCCACCTTCCCCAAGTCCAAAGTGCAAGGCCCAAGGCCAAAGCCAAGAAGTATCTCTGGTAGCTAAAATTCTGTGCAAGACATTTTTTTGTAGTATACCCATTGATTTTGCATAGCTAGCCTTTGTTGTTTTGCCTATGTACAGAACAGATTTGTGCATACATTTACAGCTGATGTGGAAGTGCGTTCTATATACATATATTTTAGTATGCTAAACGTACAAAATGAATTTTTAAACTTTCCACAAATTTTTTTTTTTTTTTTCTTCAAGGCTTGGCATTGTTTATACCTATATGCTGTCTTTATACATTTTAAAAAAGTATGTAAGCCATGTAAAAGAAATATTATGCAACAGCTTTCCGAACAGCCTAACTGTGGAGTAATTCTGTGTGGCAACTCTTTGAACAAAACATACAAGCTCCTGTAACTTGTTAGGTTGGGTTGCTTGATTATAGAACGTAAAGCAAGTACATTTTTCGATGTAAGCAAGCTACATGCTAATGATTCATGTAGGATATATAATTTTAATCTGTTTCAAAGTCATCTGCATGTAAATTTTTTTGTGTCCTGCTATTGCAACAAATTGAAGTACTTACAAAATCCCTTTGTGGATTTCAGTGTTCATCTGGCCACTTTCCTTACAAACATACCTTTGAATGTTATGCACCTCTGTGGCAACATTTAAACGTCTGCACCTGTAGGGAACAGTGGACTTCGGCTTGCAGAAAAGAAGCTGAAAACAGTAGAATACTCCATCTGTGTCAGGGGTAAATCAATTAGCTGATGTACTGCACAGTGCCAGTGACTACTTATCACACACTTACCTGTTTGGTCAGATAAACAGAATACACTGAAGCCAGTGCAGATTTGAGAAGTGGCATGGAGTCCTCAGGGAACATAGAACTTTATCCTAGTCCACACTTTTTGTTCTCTTATGTGCTCTCCATACATCGTGGTGGATCTTTTACATGCACATGTTGATGTAGCTCCACAAAGGGAGCAGACTGCTTATTGGCTTGGAAACAACACTTGACCATTTTCATAACCTTGTTTGGAGGGCATGACCATTTTTGCATTTCATTTCAAATCCAAGAATGTACTTATCTCACAAGAATAAGTATACAACTAAGTATGAAAAAGTTGAGACAAGTCTACGAAGTGTACATGCTGCTTTGGACACAACTTGTTGAGAGGAATCGGGCTTATGTTATGCAGCCTAAATTTGGCCTGAAAACAAAAAGGCAACATGCTTGTTGGTCAGCTATGAAAACTAAACATTTCCCTGAAATTCAAACTCAAACCATGTCAAAACCAGCTTCTGCCTGGAAATGGTCATCTGCTTGAAAACCACTGCATAAGTCAGTCAAGTCTTATTTAGTCACTGTAAATATGTAAAAAGTATATGTCAAGCATTTACATACATGTACTGTTTTCAGTATAGCAAATATATAAGAACTGTAGTTACATAAAGCTAATCCATGTTAAATCAAAAGGAAGACATTTAATCAACGATGAAAAAATAATATATTTTTTATTTTACATACAGTACACTGGGAAACCTTACCTGTTAGTATGTTTTTAACAAACATCTATAAAAACGTACTAACATTAACAGCTTACATGCTTATATACAGTATGTCACAAAATATGGAAAGTATATGTACAACATTTTCACTCAAAGATTTAAAACTCCACTGTAGGCAAAATTATTCTCACCATTGCAAAGAAAAATAACCAAAGATCTTAGCACTGTTTGCATCAGTCAAGAAGAGTGTTGTGAAACTATATTTAAGCAACATTAAGTGTGGTTTTAGAGTAACGTGATGCCAGCAGTAGAGTAGCATAAGAGTTCTGAATCTATGACGAGTCAAATCAATTTGAGGGCCAGGGTCTATGGGTGCATGAAAGTAACTGGATGATGCTTGGCATCATTATTCACTTCTTTTCCCCATAAATTTGTTACATATGGGAAAACAAAGATAGCTGACTACTAAAACAAAACGGAAAAGCCCTGCAGACCCTGTGACCTTCCAAGGGTTTTGATTGGCTCTGCCTGTTGTGTGTTCACTGAAGAAGCATCACTACAGTTTAAATAATACTGAGAGAAACACACAGCCTTACCCATGCAGATCCCTCGGAGCAAACGCGTCATTACGGATTTTCAGCCGAAAACGGGGATGGCTTCATTTCCGACCTGCAAACCAAGGAGAGGCGTTACTGTTACCTGGCCACAAGTCATCCCTCCATCTTCTTCATGTTATTTACAGTTTGAGAAACACAGAACCTCATACTCACAGCCCTCTCCTCTTTCAGGTCTCAAACTAGACCTAGCGATCCTTCTCTGCCATACTGTGGTAGCTACGACTCAAAAAAAACTGGAAATCTCCCAAATGTCCAGGAACTCCTGCTAGACTTTCTTCGCTAGCGTCTGTCGCTCTCGGAGGGTATAGCTAGCCTTGCGACGCTCACTACTGGCCCCTCCCTCTGGGTGCTGACTCCTCTGTGCTCTACCACCGTGCCGCCTGGTCCACTGGGCTGGGCGTCACACCCTTCCTGACCGGCTTCTGGGTTCATCCCATTCCTCACTGTGGTCTCTGTGGCCTTAAAACATCCTGTCCGAGCAAGACTGGGACTCGCAGGCGTTAAGGTCTTCACCTAGGCCTAGCAAAAGCTCCTGTTCCCTTTGTCAGAGAAGAGTTTTTTCCAAATAAAATAAATAAATTAAACAAGGAAGATCTCTGGAAACAACGCCTTGTTTCCAGAGATTTGTTTTCACAGCTACACTTCACAACAATGGACAACATACAAAAAAAACTCCTTTCGAACCAATGATGCACTATGTACTTCATTTATTTACTACACAACTTTATTAGATCTGTTCCACTTTCAAAATATTTAACAATCTAAAACTGTCATACAGGTTGTGTGGATCACATGCCTTTACGTCTACTAGCATCAAACTGCTTTTACTGAATTTTAGTGTTACACTAATCAAAAATTCACACAAAATTAAAATTCACTTGAGACTGAAACAAAATTTTCTATTAAAACAAAAAATACACCTTACAGCTCATCTGTGGCCTACAGTTTCTTACCCATTTTTTTTCTTTTTTTTACAGAACCTACATAATTTCTATAAAACAAATAAGATCATCTAGTGCCACAAAACTAAAGACATTCTCAAAAACAAATGAACAAGATAATACTCCATATCAATAGACTGGCTACACAGAGATAATTTAAAAAGGGTTCCGTGTTTTATTCCCGATTACTGCTACCACATCATACATGGGCATTTGTTAAAGGTGCAAAAACAAAAAAGAAACAAAGACAAAAGGAAGAAAAAAAACTAGCAACATATTAGAGCTGAGGAATGTACATCTAACAGACGGTTTAGTGGGTAGCTACACTGTGCCGCTCTGTAGCTAGACAGTAGGGTGGTGGTGCTGGAGCTGCTTTGTAAGCTGACTGGCTCGATGCCGGCCGACTGTCTGACTGAAAACCTGCCGCTGCCCTGAACATCATCTCTGCTCATCTCCCCTCCTGCTAACACCTGTCGCCTGTTGAATGGATACAGGATAAAACAATGTTACTCTGCGTTCTCAAAACCAAGACGTCTGCTGGCACAATGAGGGCCCATGCCAGGCAGAACTTACCAAAAAATCTGCACGTCAGTAGCGCCTCGAACCGTAGCCACCTCCACTGCCACCCCCAGAGCCATATCCTCCTGAGGGGAAGGGTTACAACCAATTACATGTCAGGATGGCATTACCAACACAGGCCAACACCCACATCCAATCAAGCTGCTTACCTCCATACGGTCCTCCAGAGTTCCTCCCACCAAAGTTGCTCCCTTTCATGGGTCCGTAATTGGACTGGTGTCCACCATAGTTGCCAAAATCGTTGTAGTTTCCACCGCCACCGAAGTTCCCTGTGAGAGACGGTGGTAAGTTGAGCTGTTCCCCCGAAGCATGGGAGTTGGAACAGGCCAGTACAGAACTTTTACTAATGACGACTACCTCCAAAGCCGCCTCCATCGTTGTAGTTGTCATATCCTCCAAAACCGCCTCCCTGGTTACCGTAACCAGGGCCGCCACCACCATAACCACCCCTCCCACCCCCATACCCAGGTCCCCCGCCATAGTTTCCTCCTGAACAGAAAATTAACATCAATACAGTAAACTTAACAAGTACATGAAAAAAGCCTGATATCATATAGACATATGCTGCAATATGTAATCAGAAATCTACGTTCTGTCATTACAAGCACAATCAAGGAATGGGCCATACCATCTCCACCAAACCCATTGTAGCCTCCATCACCATAGCCTCCTCGGCCACCCCCATATCCTCCTAAAGAAGTCAAAATAATTGTACTATTTTAACAGCAAGCATGGAATATAAACCGCATTATGAACAGTGCTTTGACAAAGTTGTCATATGTAAAAAAAACATTCTAGATTTAACCCAACCTGAAAAATTATTGCCTCTGCCAAAATTTCCACCTCCATAATTGCCCCCTCGACCCATAAAGTTCCCTGATCCTCCACCTCTGTCTGTGGGAGAAAAAAAAAAAAAAAAAACATGAAAACACAACTTAATCTTACCATGAAAAGCTACTTCCCACAACTTTTCAGTATTTTACAACCATCTCCAGCAGTCTTCTTTCAACTAACTGTACAGGTAAGGCTTTTCTTGAATTGGTTATCAGACCAACAGCATGACTGCCTGAGTGGTAACCAGGGTTGTGAAGTCGGAATCACAAGCAGTTATTGGGTTACCGGAGTTGGTAAAAGTGTTCTGACTCCCACTAAATGTAACATATACGTTGGTGAACAAGTCGATCCAATGTATGAACAGACTGCCAAAAATATAGGGTTAGGCCTATAGCCACTAGATAACTCAGCCCCTACATGTTTAACTTCTGGGCCCAGGCTAGGCCACAGAAGTATAGCCTCATTTCATATAAAATTATATTTAACATACTCTATCGTTTTATATGATGTTATATAATTATTTTATAAGATTAATAAGACAGTATGTTAAAACCAGTGTTGTGCAGCTGGAGTTGACAGTACCATAAACTGAGGAATTTGAGGTTTTGTGTACCAACTCCACAGCTTTGGTAGTAAGTACATTATAGAAAGTACTGCTGAAATAAAAGATAAGAAAATGCAATTTAATATTACCACTTACTTCTTTGACTGGATGCCGCCTGCATTTCTTGTTTTGACAGAGCTTTCCTGACCTCACAGTTGTGCGAATTTATTGTGTGATATTTCTGAGCTGTTAAAAAGAAAGCCAGATTTTAAAAGGAAGCTTATCTGGTTTACAGCCATGGGAAATCTACATCCGAGTAGCTATAGTACAACTGAATAAACAATAATATTCTTAAATTGACATGACAGTAAACAACCAATTGCTTTCTGCTCCGAATAAAGTGACAAGCAGGACACCAACCGACAATTTTGTCCACTGTGTCATGGTCGTCAAACGTGACAAAGCAGAAGCCTCTCTTTTTGCCAGTCTGCCGTTCTTCCATCACCTCAATGCTTTCTATCTTGCCGTAGGTCTCAAAATACTCCCTTATGTGGTATTCCTCTGTGTCCTCCTTGATCCCTCCCACAAATATCTTCTTCACCGTCAGGTGGGCACCTGGTTTAGACGAATCCTGAAGACACCGGAACGTCAATGCCAACCAGAACGTTGCTTTCTTGTTCAACAACCTTTATCTGAAAGAACCCATGTTGCTCAATTTACCACAGCTTTTGATGGTTGTCCACAGTTGGTTCTGAGGGTTGCAAGCACATTTCTAAAAGTGCCAAGTATGAAACTAGTATGGTGCCTACTGATCACTGAGGACTCACCTCCCTGGACACTGCCCTTTTGGGTTCCACAACACGTCCATCCACCTTATGCGGCCTGGCCGCCATAGCAGCGTCCACCTCGGCCACGCAGGAGTATGTGACGAAACCAAAGCCACGTGAGCGCTTGTTAGCTGGGTCCCGCATAACCTGCCGACACGGTCAGCTATCAGTTCAACTGAACAAGGTTCACGTACAAAAAGGTCCAAAATAAAAACATGATGCCTGATTTTCATATAAAACTATGGACAAGAATATGAATAGGAAACGTACTACACAGTCAGTGAGTTTTCCCCACTGTTCAAAGTGTGCCCGCAAGCTCTCATCTGTGGTTTCAAAGCTCAGTCCTCCAATGAACAGCTTCCGGAGCTGCTCCGGCTCCTTGGTATCACGACCCTGCAGAAAAAAGAAAAAAGAAAAAAAGTCTAGGCAACGCCAAAAACTGTTCTTGCAGGCTGATTTGCACATTGTTTATGCATTACCTTGACAAAAATTTCCAGTGCTCCTGAGTCACTGACATCATGCAATCACTATTAGCTTGTGACAGTACGAAACACGCATGCGCACAAACAAGCGAGACTTTATTTTAGACGCACGTTATGTTCACCATACTCAGTTTTGATACAACTGCTTTTGAAGTACAGTTTGGCGCTGTTTCAGAAATCCACGCCTTTTACGTAGCGTACACGTTCACGTGCTCACGTGCACCAGCATTTTACGTAAGACGGCACTGGACAGGTGCGACTATTTTTTCGTTTACGTCCCCCTCACACTTCAGGTGCTATTTTAAATCTTAGTTTAAAAAATGCAAGGACCACAAGGTGCGTTTAACTTCGTGTCAATGAAGGGCGTTAAACTGCGATAAAACTACATAGTGAAGCTGGTCCGAAACATAACCGAATTCCTGTTGAATAACGGGAGTGACAGAAAAGCAAAACAGATGGCAGGCACTGCTTTCATTCCCACATACTAACTGAGCTCTGTAACAAAACCAGGTAACTAACCCACCTAACCAGGTAACTAACACTCTGGAAAATTCGACGGACGGAAACCTCCGTGCGCCATTTTAGATGCCTTTTGGTACAGCCCTCCATATTGTAATCCGCATCAAAATACAACTTCGAATTCATATTTTTCCTAAAATAATTATGCATCTTCCTTATGCGTGAAAATATAGAAACATTTTGTCACAACAGTTTTTAAAAATCAGTGTTTTCATCAGAATGTCATTTTAGAATTAATTTTATCGATAGCTGCACACCAATGCAGTAGCATAAGTACACATTTAATATAAATGGGCTACACAGGTAGCCGGATTTAAATTTATATTGTTTTTCCGTACAACAATATAATTTAGGTCTATTTAACACATTAAAGAACAACAGTCAGTTGCGTTACACGTCTTACACACGCTAGGCAACATTTGAGTGCTAGTCCCTCCACCATCTTAGTATTTTCTTGTTAAATTTGACAAAACGTAATTCAGCAACTCTGGACGATAATCCGAAAAACGCATCTCAGTGGAAACCTTTATTAATAAATTTGTTACCTCCATTTGCGGTATACTCTCCCGAACGTCCTCTCCTCTGAAAATAAGAAATTGCCAATCCCACGTAGTGAAGTGGCGCCGCCTTTCGGCAAGGAAATGTATGCAAACGGCTGTAAATAGTATATCTGCAGACGCATTTGTAACATAAATGCATACTGTATACCAAACGTTGAAGCTGAAAAAAATATATAATATTAGTTTTAAGTGTATATGCAGTGAATTAAAATCACGTTATTCAACACTGGCTGTGTCCATGACAATTTGTCATGTAATGAATTTTAACACTTTAGTTTTAAGAATGTAGGATTTGTTTTAAGAATGTACTACACTACCACTGTGATACACTAAATAACTGGGCACAGAATTTCGTCACGCAATTAACCCCCCCCCCCCGTTGGTCACTTCCTTAACATCAGTAGAGCCTGCAGCGGTGTTATTTTTACTTTGATTTCCAGTATAAATAATAAGCAAAATTTATAAAATGTATATGTGTGTGTGATTAGATGATTACACAATTCCTTTAATAAATAGAAAATTTCCATGTACCTGTTTGCATGAGCAATTCATGTTATATTGTGTATATACATGTAATATAAAAGTTATATTACACAGTTTTGTTATGACTTTAATAGTAAATTGCCTTGAGCCTTTTGGGTGTAAGGCAAGATTCTACACCAACTACTGCCCTGGGTAATTAGGGTGCTTTACCATTTATTCCTTCAGCCATCCCACCTAGACCACCTCAAAGTGTAAATATGGAAATTGTTGAGAATCCAAGAAGGATTTTCCTGTGTTTCCCTAGAATGAAATATTTGATTGGTTGATGCACAAAGTCACTGAGGGTCACCATCTTTGCTGGCATTTTGATGACAACCCCCCCCCCCCTCTCTCTCCCACCGTTGTAGTCAGCATTAGCACATGGATTAAGGCTCCCTTTGAGAATATTAAGAGACCTATAAGGGTTTCTGAATTTACGACTGTTTTATGGGATGGAATAAAGTCTTTTATTACCATTACACTGTGCCAGAAAAAAATACTGCCATAATAAAAGTAACAATTTCCCATTACTGAGCAGCTTTATTTATTGTTAATTCATTGTCTGAGTCTTAAACCACTCATGTCATTGTTAAAGTTCCATTGCTTTGGATGGATGTTGTTGGCGTTTTCTACACAGTTACAGAGTGACTGTGTATGGGGCACCCAGGAGCGATGGTTAAAGGTGACTCTATATACACTGCTTGTTTTTGCATGCTAATGATTGTACTACTGTAAATTATGCTAAACTCATACACACATCAGATATTGGCACAGTTTTTTTCAGGACAGTTTTAGTTTTTCAAATAAGTACTTTCTCAAACCTGCTCGCTTTGAATTTCATTTGGTAAAATAATAATCATTCACTTTGAGCAGAGCCAAAAGTCACCTTCTGTTGATAAAAGTAACATTTAAAAAGCTATTTATAAATCAGAATAGAATGTGGGTATTCTAAATGAGAAAGACAATTTACCACAGGACACCAGGAGTATTAAAAAACAACTGCAGACATCAAAGAGATTTTGTGTATTCAGTGTCTTTTTTTCTCGAAATTCTGATAAAATATAGACGTTTCATGTTCAGCTGAAAGCATTTACAGCAACCATATTTCCACAGTCTTGAGCGCCCTGTTTGGTTAAGCACCGAATGCCACAAGTCAGCAGATTGATAGTTTGTGTGGCAGTATGACCAGAAATCAGATCTAGTTCCTTTCTTACCTATTTCATCCTCCAGTGTTGCTATAACTTTCTCTTCGTATCAAATCTGAATTAAATATTGATCACTTGAAGTACTGTACCTTGTTTACATTCCTACAAAAGCTGATGTGTAATGCATAACGAGGAATAAATTAATGCACTCTTTTGTACCTTAATATTCTGCCCATACTGTCCTGTGAAAGGCACATCACATAGAAAGTGGACAAACCATTGTCATGTTGTTATTGATAATGGTTCTGATTATGTTTTTCAGACTGTTTAAATGCATATAGCCAATCACATACAGTTTTAACAAAGGTAAACCTGGTGCAGTTTTTGCATATAGCCAATCACATACAGTTTTGACAAGGATAAAGTTGGTGCAGTTTTTCTTGTTTTCATACTTTTTTTTTAAATGTCACCTTGATTGGCCTATAAATTATTTAAATAAACCATTGACTGAACAGAATACATAAATATATTACAAGACATTTATTCAATAGAAGACATTTATTCATTTTAATTCAAATCTTTACCATGTTCTAGAACTCGTACCCTCAGCATGGAAGGACTGCATAACAAAATCACACTAACATTTTCATGTGTAAATATTCCAGCCACACTCATGACAGATTGGCTTCCAGATCGTCAAGAAAATATGTCCAGTACTTCATCATTAGTAATTTGCAAGAGTGCAAAAGAAAACCTTGCATGTTTGCTGAATCTAAGCAAATGCAATATATTCGTGGCCTGTATTAAATGATTCATTCCTGTATGGTGTGAAAGCCCATGTTACGTCTAACCATTAACGATATCTAATTAGAACAAATGGGCTGTACCCACATTTAAGGACACTTTGGTACCGGCATGCCTCACAAATGACTTTTCTAAATAAACATGAATTCTTGTGACACTAATGATGCTCTGGCTTTAATTAGCAGATAGTGGCCTTGTCCACCAAGCTGGGCTGCACTTTATACATTTGACACAAGAGAACGCAAGTGGAGATAGAGCTTCCCTCCCCCAGGTGTAAAGCCAGCACTCAAGACAATAATTAATACACATTTTACACCCACTCCATAAACCTAGCTTTGTTTTACCGTCTCTGTGTGACAGCAGCCACCTTCATTGAAACTTCACATAAATCTAAAGAGCTGCAGAACATAGATGGACCTGCAATAATGAAGACAGGGCCTTTCTGTGTCAGTTTCTCTTTTCAGTGACCTTCTGCACCTACATTCACCCTCTGCGCAATGATCCTTTCATCATAAAAGCTGTAGATTTTTTTATAAGGTTTGTCATTGAGGTAGAATTGAAACAATATTCATACTTTCTCTTCGCCAATGTACCTTAACTGATCAAGACAAAGAAAGACCTGGCAGACATGTTAATATCTGTACTTAATGTGAATGCACCATTAGACACGTGTGTGTGTGTGTGTGTGTGTGTGTGTGTGTGTGTGTGTGTGTGTGTGTGTGTGTGTGTGTGTGTGTGTGTGTGAATACATCGTACTACCACTAGGTGGCGAACACGAACGAATATATTTTCTTTCCTCGTTTATTACAACCCACGTGATTTAACAGCGCTTCACGGCCAACAGAAGACAAATCATTTTTACGCGTTTTCAAACACAATTTAGGCACTCAGTAAGTGTAATTCTTGCGATGACAAGGAAAACACTGCAGTTAGAAACGCAGCATGCCCCTGGTTACTGGTTCAGAATGAATTAACGTTAAAACTGTGCGAGAAAGTTCATAGGACACGGCACGGTGTTGATATTTAGCTGTATAAGTGACACACTTGAAATTTGAAGTTATTAAAGTTAGTTTTTATAAAAATGCAACGTTTTTGCAGTAAACTACAGCGCAATACAATGAGCAGTTATTACGAGCAGTTACATCCCTAGCGTTGGCAGTAATTGATTAAATGGTTTTTAGTAAAATTATATACTATATTGGAAATGCCAATTTATGTAAATACAAATATTGGTACTCATACGTAAGAATGGCGTAAAACCTAAAATAAAACCGCACGTAATAATGTATAGACTGTCATTTTACTTACATCGTAAAATTTGAATTTATTGTTCGAGTCAATCACATGGGTAATAAACTTGAAGCCGTTACCGAAGGCGTTATATGATACCAGTTATACACATAAAGCTGCTAAAGTTGGAAAGCGGGTATCTTATTGAACTTTAATTTTAATATTATGTATGTTTAATTGGCAGTTTATTAGAGGTTAGAAATTTTGTTAGAATTCGTAAACATTGCATGTCTTCTTTACCCCTCCATAATTGTTCCGCGGTTTTATCCTCTTTTGTGGAACTATTAAACTGTAAATTGTTTTCTTTTGAAAACAATTACGGACTATCAAGAAATATGAGACAGGAAGGTACTGCATATATTTTGCACCAGATGGCGCTGTTATCCACATTATGGGTTTTTGGTAATTTTTTTTTAAAGGCGGTACTGGCTTTCATGATAATAATTGTATGCCTCTGGTTTCTTTTGCCTACTGCTTCGTTGGCCTCGCTTTTGCCTGGAAGGTCGTGCTCAAAAACACGTTCATCTATTTTACTGCACCACGTTGATTAGGTTATACTCGTATATTAACAATGATAATTTATTATTGATGAAATATTGTGCCTTATTTTATATTTTAAATAGTAGTAATTTCAACTTTCAGTTAAATTTTTTGATATAGCGCCTTTCACAACAAGTCGTCCCAAAGCGCTTTACAGAAAGAAATTACAGATAATACAGAATTAACAACAGTTTCTTCTCATTTTTACTACTAAGATTACAATAACCTTATAGCACAGACTGTATATATATATATATATATATATATATATATTAATAAACACATTTAGTGATTTCCTTTTCCAAAACATTTTTTTTTCTGTGCTCATATATATATATATATATATATATATATATGTATACAGAAAAAAACTGTACACTGCACAGAAAAAAAATGCTTTGGAAAAGGAAATCCCTAAATGTGTTTATTAATATTTTTAAATCTAATGGGATGATGGCAATAGGCGCATATGTTCGTCATAGATCTCTATAGGCATTGCTTAAGTTCCACCTTTGTACTGTTAACATGCACGCGAGCTACGGTGGCCAGACCGCAGAGGCGACGCTGTCTCACTGGAGGAAAGGAGGCGTTGACCTTGCCTCGGATCTACAGGGGAAGTCGGGTCTCTCACGGACGGAATTACGCAAATGGAAACTTTGAGGAAACGGAGAATGGGAGCCGGAACCTCAGAAAAGCCAAGTCGGTTGCCACCTACAGACCCTGGTGGGCAAGTACAAAGCCGATCACGCACGTCGGCGCTGGCTAGAATCTCCCTCTCAGGAATTTGGGAAGAAAGCGGCTCCCAGCATCTGCTTCCTCCCCCACCACAGAGAGGATGCCGGCTGTAAATCACGCGGAATAAAAATAGAATCAACACCGTAGCTCCCCCATCAGATTCAGGATACTTATTGTTCCTTTGTTTTCACACCTACTGTAATACAAATTGTGTAATGCTCAGCTGACAGATGAGTATGAAAATACCATAGCTTATGAAATAAAGAATATGTGTGTTGAGGCCATGCACTTATCCTGCATAATCCTTACAATTTTATTGAAGATTTTCAGTGAAGCATTGTTTGCTTTTTTATTTTATTAAAGATTGTAATGCAATCTGCAATCTGGCCTGCATCTGCTGTAATTTGAATGTCACCTAAAACAGCTCAATTTCTCCTTTAAAGCAGAATTTAACTATGTATTATTCAGAGATCAATGCACTAGTAGAAGCATTCCTTTGTTTGCTCTGAATTTATTACAAGGCAAGATGACACTTGCTTTTTCCAGTTGTGCTGGTCTTGGCGTCTGCATGCCGTGCAGTCTTACCTCAGATGACGTCTGTGAAGCTTTATTTGCTTTTTAACCACAGCTTTGAGCAAAGCGGTTATGTCATAAGTAATTTGCTGGGTGGCCTTTCTTTTAATCATGGAGTGAAATATGCGTTTGTTTGTCAGTCTTATTGTGAAATAGTTTTTGAATCACTGTATATGGTGTCATTAGGAAATGATTGGAAAATGTTTGGGAAGCACATTGTAACATAAAAAAAAAAAATAACAAAGGTGTGGAGCTAAAGACCGGCATAAAGCAGAACGGTCTTCATTCTGAGTCATCAGAAAAGTACCTTTAAAAAAACTTGTAACCTTTAACCTTATCAGCAGTAAAGACAGAAAGGCTAAGAGAGGGCCATCTACTACCATTAAGCTGAACGCAGTATTGATTCTAAGAGGTGAAACAGACTGTCGTCTGTTGGGGAAGCCTTTTTCACATCATCACAATGGTTACAATACGGCCATGCTAAGCGATGACCTGCAATTGCAGTAATGGTAACCACGTAGATAACTGACCGAACAGTCATAAACGTGATCTCAAAACTGATCTTCACATGCAATGTTCACACAACCGAGAGGACATCGTGTGTGTGTGTGCGTGCGTGTGTGTGTATATGTGTGTGTTCAGCAATGGGACATTGCTGTGGGAAATTCTTTGTATTCTTGGATTTTTTTTTTTAAACAAGCAACCTGGCTAGCTGATGACTAGAAAAGACTGCCTTAACATATCACATACATACATACAGCCTCAGAGGCAGGGAAGCTGAGTCTGTGTATTGGGGGGAATCACATTCAGTAAGGGTCAGGTGCTTCCTGTGTCTCTGGGGGGTGGGAGGAGTACCATACTTCTAGTAGTAGTGAGTGTCATGACAGATGGGCAGCGTGGGGGCTGACTAAGCACTATACCTCTCTGCCGTGGAACAGAGCACAGAGGACTAGTGTGAGACCAGCCTTCATCACAGAAGCGAAAACACGCATCCATCTTCAGACAGACGCGCGGCCTCAAATCCCCACTCCGCGCTCGGAACCCCCACGCCTCCGGTGGTCCCACAGCAGCGCGGGTACCGGCAAGGTTCTTCACCAAGAGAACGCGCCCCACTCCGCAGTCATGTGGATCCACGGGACGTTCCGTGTAAACAAATTTCACAGCGTGGAACATCCACTCTGCAGAGCTCAGCGAAAGGAACGTTAGGGTCAATAAACGACTTCACCGACACGAAAAGACCTTCCACGTTTATGTGTTTTTAAAGAAAATAGAGCCGTTCGGAATAATATTTTTGTGTTCCATTGAAGAATGTAGGAGCAGTAGATTATTCTGCCAGAGATTAGCTGCCAGCAGCAAAGTAAGAGTCCAGCAGTGATGAGTAACAGAGATCATTTAGTGCTGCCGGCAGTAAGATGGGACTCCAACAGTGACTGCTCAGGAGACATATGCTCATAAGTAATCTAGATGTTCAGGGGAACAATCGCTTTCTGTCTGTCCAGAACCTGAAGAACAGAAAGCACCCCTACAGTGGAGACTGAAGAATGCTGCTGCAAATCATCTACGTTGCCGTGTGTTTTATGTCAAGCAGGTGAGGAGCTATTTGAATGCACAGATGGTCCGATTGTCAATAACAATATAAAATCCTTCATGTTCACCTGCTGTGCCTTTCAGATTGTGGGATATGATGTGATTTTTTGGGCAAGAGACTATAACCCAGAAAAGGAAACTATCAAACAGCGAATGATGAATCCAGGGAAGAAGCCATTTGTCTGGTTACAGACAATGCTAAGACTAAGCATATCCAAACATATAAATACACAAATTCTATTTCACAGCGTATGTCAGAAGTTTAAGATAACCTCAGAGAGGAAGGAACCGATATGGACTGGTGAGTTTCATAACACATGAAAATTCCACATAATTCCAGCCATCCCAACCCCAGGAAATGCAGTTCAGTTCCAAACAATTGAAGGCAACCCTTTGCAATCCTACACACTCCCCCCACAGTGTCCGATAGTCACAGACAGTGTCACTCTCTCTCTGTATTGAATGTTCACTTTTTAAATAATCGATAATAAGCAAATAATGTGCAAATACTGTGTGAGTAAACCAGTAATACACTTGATGGGGCTATGGTACCATATAGCCAAACAGCAGAACACCCAGGTCATTGACTTTGCACTCTTCATAGTTCTTTTTTGTATCCATTTGCACAGCTGGACACAGTATTGGGAAGTTCAGATGGTGCAATGTGCTCTTCTGAAGGGCAGAGCTGCATTTCCCTCTTGGGGTCTGAGCCAGCAGGCTTTCTGGCCACATGTCCACATCCTTACCAGCTAAGACACCTGCACCAGGAGCAAAATTCTGTCAGGACGTTCCAGTTGTTGTGTTGCTCTGTGCACCCTGGGGCTCTAATGGCAGGTATAATTAATCGTGCTGCTGCTAATCAGCTATGCCCTGAAATTATCACACCTAAACAGACAAGAAACTTTGTAAACATTAAAACCTAACCAGCTGCTTGGGCCTTGCTGGTAGATGTCACCTTTACTTCAAAATTAATAATGATAATAATGTTAGGTGGCATGGTGGTTAGCACTGTTGCCTTGCCCCTCCAGACCTGGGGTTTGATTCCTGCATGGAGTCTGTGTGTGTGTGTGTGGAGTTTACATGTTCTCCCTGTGCTTTATGGGTTTTCTCTGGTTCCCTCCCACAGTCCAAACACATGTGGGTTAGGTTGATTAGTGTGTCCAAGTTGTGTGTGTACCTTGTGGTGGGTTGGCACCCCACCCTGGGTGTCTCCTGGGTTGGGTTCCAGGCTTCCTGTGTCCCTTAACAGGATAAGTGGTTTGGAAAATGAATGAATAATAATTTATGTTATTAGGAGTAGTATTGGGCCACCATGTTTGCCATAATTCTTAACAATGGCACATCCATACATCCAACATTATTATTATTTATTATAATTATTATTCTTCATCAATTTGCTGCAATTTATGTTAAGTGCCTTTAACATTTTTTTATTAATAGCATTATTATTAACACTTGGGTGTAGTGTAGCTGCTTCAAAACAAGCTGTAATTTACTTTCTAAGGTTTTGAGATCACATTCTACCTTAGAAGTATTACACATTCTAAGCAGGAAATAATTTCTTGCACCATTAAAAGCATATTAAAATGATATCACTCATTTAATTCTTGTAAAACTGAGACTTTGCATATATAATCACAAAAAGCAATCTAGGTTTGTCTTAATATAAATTGCAAAAAAAAGTTTTAGTTTGGGTCGAGGTTTAATCACAGCTTTCAAAATGGCTTAATTTTCTTTGGACTAAATGTTTATATTTTTTTACATTAAGGACCACCCCTACTCATGATGGGAAATGTGTTTTAATATTTTTACAAAGCCTCACAAAATGTCCTCAATATCAAAGTTACAAATTAAAAATGCACAAACTCTTTACACATACTGTCTTACTGTAGCTCAAGCTGAAAATAAACCCAATAATATTGAGTGCAAAACAACAATTAAATCTACTAATGTAATCGCAGCAATGAAATGTAGATATATACAATATAGATGACATTTTCATGTATAGAACATTAACTAAAATAAAGTTAGGACCAGAGAGAGTTCTCAAAAAGTAATATTGCTTTGCATATCTTTATGTAAGGTGCAGCCCCCCCCTCATCCCAGTGACCCTGTATAGGATAAGTGGTATGAATTATGGATGCATGGATATCTGTATATTAATTTCAATTATGAAAGAATCAGTTCATAAATAAGGAACTAATTGCCATATTAAATAGGATATAGTGACTATGTCCATAATGAATGAATTATCATACATTTATTGTTAGTATTGTTTATTGTTAGTTATTTATTGTTAGTATTTTTTTACAGAAACTGTAGTGCAGGTACCACTGTATCTAAAACATGGCTGACTTTGCAAATGTACTCTAATGTGATTTACTCTGTACTTCCCTGTGGTCAGTGCTCATTGTCACCCGTATCTATAAGCATTTCTCTTTAAATTACACCATGGTGGCCTTAGAATGAGAATCAATTGTGGAAAGTTCTGGAAACAATTGGTACATTTATTGCCACAGTTAATTAATCCAATGAACATGATTTTATGCTTTGCCTACTGCAAAACTTGGAAGATGTTCAGCTCTTAGTTGACCACACTGACCAGAAGGGCATTTGGAGGTTTGGATCTACTTCACATGGTGGTATAGATTCTCTGAGGAGGCTTTAAACCGACACATGCAACCCAGCTGTCACAGAGTTATTGGCACCAAACATAGAAAGTCATGTGACTCGCTTTTAGCCATTCCATACAATGAGGATCTTATTCCATTCAAGTAACTGACACTATATTTATAACTATCTGTTGTGTTTACTGGCACATTTGAAATCCATAACTAAGGTGATGTGTTACTGGCCTTAAGTATTAGACTTTAGACCTATTGATAGCATTTTTCCCATTCATATTTTTCTGACCCTCTGTGATGCTAATATGAACTTTTACTTTTGCTAGTAAGCCACACTTAGTGAATTACCTGTTTGACCCAGGTAACTGAGTAAGTCATCCACCTTTTTTCTGGCATATTCTCTGCTCCATGCACTTCACCTCTCCCTTGGAAAATTTCAGCAGTCTTAAATCTTAAACCTTCAGCCGAACACGATCCTGAACTAATTAAAATTAATTTGAAGCCATTAGTACACTGAGAATACCCAGGGTTTGTCTTTTATAGGGGCCACCAAGGCCAGATTTCATTGTGGTACAGGATAAAAGAGGAAATATTGTGACAATTACACAGGTCAATTCAGAGCTCATCTTAATCACTAAAACTGCAGGATGAAGCTCGACTCTTCTTTAATGGAAATACTTAATCATGGTTTAAATGAGGAGAGAAACAAATGTTTGTATTTATTGAGCATAAGTGCTTCAAAAGAGCACATTTTTCTAATTGATTATTATGCTTATTATTGTGACGAATGCATAGCCAAAGCAACCAGGCTGCAACCAGCATGTCCAATAGGGCAAATGTTCCATGCTGGGATGTTAATGTTACTACAGATGAATAATGTGTCATATGTTTTGAACATTGTCACAGTTTACTTTCTCCTTCACATTTTGTTCTTCACTTCCTCCCTTGTAACCTAACGAGTTGTAGGATGGTTTAGTTGCAGCTTGGCAAAGGTCTTCTGTAATGTCCAGCAACACACCTCGGCTCTGCTGCAGTTTATTGTGTGGTGGAAGCATTTTAGCACAAATTTTTGGGATTTGGGTTACATGTTTGCAAAAATTCAACCTAATTCCCAGATGTCTGTGTGTGCATTTTAACCACACGTGTTGCTGTGTTTAGCAGCATTCAGCACATCTCCCAGCTCAATGACACCTGCACCTGAGAGAAGCACCCACACTGAACATCGAGAGGGCATTGTGTTCCCATTAGTCAAAGCGTCTCAGTTGCCCTGTGCTATTAGCAAACTGAGCCCTGTGGTCTTTGTGTTTACCTTTAGGTGGAGCTGCGACAGGCTTAGACGGTCACACAGCAAAGACGATCACTTCACTGAGCAGTACTCATGTTCCAGACCCCACAATCAGCCGGTGTTGTCACAGCAATTGGCGCCGTGACATGAGGCCCATGTCTGTGCTCGTTTGATGCTGGCCTCTTCCCGAGATCTGCTCACTCCGTGCCTGATAGAACGGCAGCAGTTATACAGCCTCCCACTGGGGAGAGCTTTACTGCACCATGACCTTGCAAACTGGATGGAGGTTGTTTCCATGGTAACCACAGACCATTTTGAATGTTTCTGGGGCGATGAGGAAAATGGAGAATGTAAAAAAAAAAATGAGGGGGCAAGTTTGCACAAGCTCTGACTCTGTATCTCGACTAATTGACTGAAAATACAGCCCTCGTGGGCAGCCTATATAGAATTAATTACCTGCCCCCCACCTCTGATCCCAGAACAGTGGAGTTTGTGTGAAAACGCTCAAATGGTCCTTGCCTGTAGGCCTACAACAGGAAAGTCTCCATGAAACTCCTTTTGTGAGATATAATCGATTTTAATATGCGTGAAATGAAGTCTGCAAGTGAATTCAGTAGCTGAGATAAAATAACTTTAAATCAATTTGCTTTATTGTTCTTGCACAGGCTGTGACAGTTTAATTAAACACATTAGCATATTAGGCCACACGTTAAGAAAGGTTTAATGAGTTATTATACTTTCAAATATATGCATTGCTGCTGTTGGGCAATAATATGCATTTGTACTATAAGAAAATCTGCAACTAATTTAATTAGATTTTAGCATAAACCAGAATTAAACAAATAGAGCAGCTGGTTGATTTATCATGCTAGTGTTGAACTGCTTATTACATAAATACATTAATTCTCTGTGCTGGAAACATGAACTGAAATAGTTTAAACCTCAGGTCTCTTTATACTCCAGAAAAACGGCTCAGAAGCAACTTTTAGTGCCAAATACCTGCTGTCTCCTCTTTCGAGATTTCTTCTGCCATTTTTTAACAACTGCTTTTCATTCTGTGATGACTAAGTCATCACTTTGAAATGCTTTGGTTCATATAACAAATGAACATTTTCACTTTGTTTCCACCTGCTGATTTATTTTCTGTTGAAGGTTTGTTTGGAATTGTAAACACCGATACCTAATCGATACGATACCAACTGACGAGCCCAAAAACACAGGACATTCCAAACCAGTTGATTACATTGTTAGTTTTTATTTTATGATATTCTTAATTTCCAGGTGTTATTATGAAAAGAATATGAGCAAATTAATGGACATTCTTTACACAATTGTCTATAAAAAAGACATATCTACATGTACAAAAATATATCAGTAAATATTTACACAAATGCATATTGTATTCATGTTGGTTTTAAACATATTCATTATGTCTCCAGCAAATGAACACTTTTCCATTTCAAGACAATTTGTGTCAGACTTTTTTACGAGGTACACTTAATTTCTGTACTTAAACACAATAATAAAGGCATCATGTAGGCTCTACAACATGTAAGCAACTTTTTGTGTTTTGGGCAGATGAAATCAGCATTTGCTATTACTGAAAATTCATTTATGACTTTTATTATTTCTGCTTTTCAGCTAGTAAATATACCCGTTTTTAGCACTTGTTTTAGATTTGGCTCCTTAGTTCCATGGTATTTGTTGTACCTCAGACCCACTGGACACATCTCTAATATTTACTTTGAAGGATTATGTTGTTTCTGTGGTAAAAATGCAATGCCTCACACCATGTGACACACACCATGTGACACACACTATGGGGCGCCTGAAGGGCATGAAGCTATACTTCTGTCGACCTCAGAGTTTTGCATCACATGTTCAATACATCCCCAATGACTCCGTTTTGAACAGTGAATTTTAATGATACAGTTTTTGACCGTTTAAATTGTGTGCCTAATCCAGCGGTTTCCCCAGAGGGAGGCAATAAAAGACCATAGATGAATAATTTATGTTCTTCGCCTGGTAATTCTGGAGATATTTTAATTTCTCAGTCATGTAATAATCTTGTTTCTGTGGAATTATCATGAGCGTGCAATAGTCCAGGGTTCCTGCTGATTGTCTGCGTATATTAAGTCTGAAACCTTCATAGCCGGCTCAGTGTGACTCTTATGAGATCTTTGAGATGGAAGCCCTCAGTAATGTTCTTAGTGTCCCACAGACAGCACTTGCTAGCTTTCAAATTCGAATTCACGTGTTATTCACACATGGCATTTTAAAAACCCTAATTCACAGAATAGCTGTATTATCAATAACAGGTGCTCTTATGTAACTTTATAACTTTGAATTGAACGATAATCACGAAAGTGGAATGCGATTATTCCAAAAAGTGCATGATGGTTGCTATGTTTACACACACGCGCGTGCGCACACACACATACACACACACACACACACACACACACACACACACACACACAAAATGGAACAGTGTACACAAGCACAGAAATTATGGTAAGATC
>JABJVR010047409.1:16611-27807 GCA_025773905.1 Chitala chitala | reverse complement strand
ATTCACTCTCTCACTCTCTCTCTCTCACTCTCTCTCACTCTCCCTGTCTCTCTCTCTCTCTCTCTCTCTCTCTCTCTCTCTCTCTCTCTCTCTCAAACACTCTCTCAGTCACACACTCTCTCTCTCTCTCTCTCAGTCACACTCACACACAGGAAGCTTGCCCACCTGACTGAAGACAACAGCTGCTGGCACTCATGAGAACTCTGACGTCTCTTCAATGTCTTGTAAAGTGTCTATGCAAGGTATTCAGTGTTAAAGCACTTGATGAAGAATTACCCTATTGTGGGCTAACATAAATAAATGAACAAATAGCGGCAACCAGGATCATTCCTTGGCTTGTCATGAAAGGATTTCCTCACCGTGCTGGACTGCTCAATGTTTCACACGGACGCAGTGAGCGTCTGGCTTCCCGCAATACTTACAAGGTGGATTGTGTGTCTTAAATAAAACACACTGCCTCGGTCTGAGTGAGGAGGTTTTTCTTGGTCTGCCATGGGGCCAGTGCAGCTCAGTAATGAGCCAGCCTGAATGATATCCATTTTATCTGTCTGCTCAGTCAGCGGGGAAACTTTGGTTTCTATGGTTACTTTCAGAGAGCTTTCCATGGCCAACTTCACATGTGGCACAAAGGCTGGGCCTCAGCACGCAGTGGCAAAGGGCTGCTGTAACCAGGCAGCACGCTTGAATTTGGGTGGTGTCACTCAGGTGTGGGGTCACAAAACCCACCTCGACACACCTACATCTGGCCATCACCTCGTTTTCTTCCTCAACCAAGTTTAACACTTCCTGTGTAAAAGGGGCAACCACATCTAATTACAACAGCGCCGTGCTGTGATCCCCATAACCCATTTACTAGTGAATATAACCCCCCCCAACTGAGCACCCTTCAGCTACCCCCGTTTGTCTTCCTCCGTCAGACTGTATACAGCCTGCAGAATGCTGGAGGCCAACTGTCTTCAGAGCTACCACTTCTCCTTTTCGCCCTAACACAAAACAGAAAACACACCCCCGCAAAAAACAAACGTCAAACAGGGGTGATGCGCCCCAGATGTTCCCTCGCCCAGGTTACCACACTCCGTCGTCAGTTTAATGATCAACCGACACACCTTCGCATACTCTTGAGCGAAGCACCAGCTGCAATTTCATTTGTCAACGAAACACTTGAGCTACGAGTGAATCTGAAGGGCCGTGCATGACAGAGATGCGCACACACACACACGGTCAGTATGTCCATGCAGGCCCTTCTTCTCCAAACGCCTCACCTACATGCTTTGTGAAATTGATTTGAGTCGGTCACGTTCTGAGGCTGACTGGGTCCAAGTCCTGGCTGAAAAAGTGGTGTGTGTGTGTGTGTGTGTGTGTGTGTGTGTGTGTGTGTGTGTGTGTGTGTGTGAGAGAGTGAGTGAGTGAGTGATAGGAGACAGCCCTGGGCTGTGAGCCTGCAGGACTTCACCAACAAAGTGTGCGTTGCACCAATCTTAAAACTGGCAAACAGAGGAGGGGGGGGGCCTACAGGTGTTTGAACACACCTAACCTATAAAGCTGACAAATTCACCAACTGTGACTTAACACAAGAGGAAAACAGGGACCGCACGTTCTCATTTACTCCTTCCCCATGACTTCATTAGGTACTACATAGTGAGCTATATTTCCAACTCTACGTACTGTTAGAACAGGTCTGACAGGTTTCACATGGAAATGCCACATCTGGCCCATTTTAGTCATAGATGATTTATTTCAAAGGAAAGGAACGCCATATTTAGCCTTTGCAAGGAGTTTTTTTTGCTCCCTAAACGTTTTCTGAAAATCAGGCACGTTTCCAACTCCATATTTTCAAGGTGAGCGCAGAAGGGAACGTATTCGATACAGGCATCTCATTGGTGAGCAGCAGCAGATTGTACCATGTGACTTCTGAATTACACCATTGGCCGGCTTGATGTAGAGTGTACAATATATCAGCAACAGTGATGGCTTCAATGGCTCTTCAAAACATGAAACTGGTAGAAAAGTGCGCAGAGGTATAATAACAATTAGTCCATCTGACAGCAACTGCTTCTTAGACTCTTCTCCCCCTGCGGTAAGTGGGGAATTTCACACGTTTCCCAGACAGTACTGGCATTGCTGTGTGTGTGCGTGCGTGCGTGTCAGTGCCTATGTATCAATATAGACATATATTAGTCACTCACATATATATTATGCACACACACGCACGCACAATCTCCAGTCGAGAAAATGGTGCATCTTGGAATACAAAGAAAGACAGGAACCTCCTTGTCCGATGCCTTACCTCGCCTCCCACCATATCAGACAAGATAGAGGAGGAAGAGAAAAAAAAAAAAAAAAAAACCCCAAATAATTTGTGTTCAGCTTCCTAAGAGGCAAAACTGCATATTTGCCCCACATTCCAACTGTGATCTGCGCAGCCAAAGCAAACATGTGAAATGATAAAGTGGGAAATGAAATTAACCCCGGCGTTGGCCGGGTCACCCCCTTATCCCGCCTGCAGCTGAGCCGCCCACCGTCTTGCAGGAAGTGGCACGTGATCGGATTCTGCGGGCTGCCCCCCTGGTGCCCTTGTCACATAGAGCGAGCATCCTCTGCGTTCTGATCTAGTTTTGATTATGTCTCCTGAAGCAGGCCTAGGGACGCTGTCAGCCCAGCGAGGCAGAGCCTCTGCCCGTCACACATCACTGTGCCTGGGTCAGAGGAGACCTGAGCTCCCCTCCGGGTACCTCCATCTCTTCACTTCTGATTCACCACCACAGCAGTGTTCCATCCACACAGCTCCCTTCTGATGCAAGGGAAGATGACATGTACAATACTGCAGTTCCCAGGTAACTGGTCCAGATATCCATCACTGACATTTTACCGCTGCACCATGTCCGACAGGGGTGTTCTTACCAGCCGACAGACCCAGCTGGAGAAAGAAAAATTCCAGAGCAGAACTGCCAGAGGCAACCAGCCTACTCAGGTGGCGAGATGCCCAACAATGGCAACGTTAAGGGCTTCATGCCACATGATGGCGAGCTGGATAACGACCGTGAGAACAGGACAGAGGTTAAAGACACTACTGCCCCACCCCCTGGGCTTCCAGCCAGGGGAGCATCTATACGTCTGGGGGTGGGGTGAAGACCAACCCTTACCTAATGAAGAATGATGCAGCAGCAGAGGCGCCCTGTGTAGAAGCAGAAGGTGCAGGAGTGGTCTGCTCCCGCTGGGCGGGGCTCCTCAGCAGGGGAGTTGCTGTGATACTCACGACGGGGGCCTCGAAACCAGCACCTTCTCTCTCCACCTCCGTCGTCAGACCCTGCGTCTGTGGGAGACACAATTAGAAAATTATAACATCTTCCTCTCCTCCCTATTTTTATAGAACTCTCCATAAGTCCTAACACCTCCGCAGCATCCTTCTGTCTTCATTTGTCAACAGAAGCGTTTGACAGGCCATTAGTTGCAGAGGGT
Source organism: Chitala chitala (assembly GCA_025773905.1). NCBI lineage: Eukaryota > Metazoa > Chordata > Actinopteri > Osteoglossiformes > Notopteridae > Chitala > Chitala chitala. Next base: position 24,348 of record JABJVR010047409.1, on the reverse strand, counting down.
ACAGGGGAGTCAGTGACACAGAGACCAACCAGAGGCAGCAAGCTAAACCCCTCTACCTCCCCCCCCACGATCAGATGTGACCAGAAGCAGACACCACCCTCAGCTTGTCTGAACCTTTGAATAGAAGCTATACAGAACTAATATTCTCTTCCCTATTAGTGAGAGCCAAGAACAGGAGACATCTTCTCCTATTCACTTGGCTCCAATCACCCCACTAGGGGGTAAACGATGCCTTGTGCTGCCCAAGCACAGACACAAGACCCCCTGCTGCCATGGCAACGTGCACCACCTATTATCTCCTGACTAATGCTTAGGCCTTTGTTGTTAGACGCTTTCTTTGGGGCTGGTGTTCATCTGCGACACGCACGTTTGAGAGGCGCCGTTTTCTCAGCTCGGAAAGCGAGCGCCAGGCTTCCGGGCAGATTACCTTCCAGGGCCCCTGGGGGAACCGCAACTCCGCAATGTCACCTTGGCACTCTGAGTGCTGCAACAGGCTAACCTTCAGCACAGAGCTGGGCTCGCAAAATCGCTAGCCCGACATCCCAGGACTATTGTGACATCCAGTTGGGCTACCAAAATGTATTTCTGCCCTGCCCGTTGGGCTATCTTACAGGAAGAAAAAATATATATATTTCAATGCTTTTGCATTCCCTCAATAATTTGGTCAGGTAATTATATTGTATTTCATTTTCGGGCATCGGGGGAACCACTATAAATATGTGGGGTATTGAAATTGCGTTTGAATGCACATTTGCTTTTTCAGTTTCAATTCACAATCGCGCAAACTGTATAGTGGGCGGCAGTACTGATTTGTCAGACACCTGGAACATAAAACCCTAACAAGAACAAAGAGCAGAGAAGTGGAGAACGATGCACAGACGGAGAAAGCTGATGGAGGAAGTGCTATGCCCTCAACATCAAGTGGCATTTTCTTATCTATGCCTTCAGTTGATATTTCAGATTCAGAATCTGACACAGACTCAATTACGTTCTATATTGTTCTTACAGGTTCATAGAATTTTCGGTTCAGTTAGAACCAAATATTTGTATCGATGATTGTAATTTTATTATTTTATACGATTTGTGTTTTTAAAAAAATTTTGATTGATGTTTTGTCTCCTTTACAATATTCTATATTTAAAATAATGTCTTTTTTTATTCTGGCTACTTAAATTCATTTCGGGCTACCAAAATATGAAGAGTGCCTGCCCGAAGGGCTAGCAGGGATTTTTAAAATTTGCAAGCCCTGCAGCGGCATGCCTACACCCCGGTCCTCTGTCCAAGCTAATCCATATTATCGGGCGTAACGCTCTGCCAGAAGCTGGTTTAGCACAACCCCGGCCGCTGAATAGGCGGAGAAAAGGTGATTTGGAAATCCGACTGTGCCGGTAACAAACGTTCACCAATCAGCCACACTGCTTGCGTTGTGCATAATCTGCCTGGGACCTGTCTTTTAAAGCGTTTCAAAACTTTGTCTCAGTGGGATATGACTTTCTGCAACATGGGAACAAGTACAACACTGTAATATTCGAGACAAGTCGTTTCGAGTGCCAGCAAGGGTTTATAAGCGCAGGATCGCAGACAAGCTCAGCATAAAAAGAGGGAACGCCTCCCCCGCATACCGAACAGCTAAATTAGCAAGTTGCACAAAGTGTTTAACCCTGCCAAGGCTCTGTTCATCAACGAGGGAGAGAGACCAGGGCCGTAGCGTTAACATAGAGCCACGATAAAAGTGGCAGGAAAAGGAGAAATAAAAGGCCAAGGGAAGAACGAGAAAGGACGTCCTCTCTCGTTCACTGTCCGGCCCTGACCGATCGCCCGTTTCATTATTCCCCACAAAATAACTGCCTCATTAGCATAATCGTCCAGTCAGGCGCGGTGAATTGACTGCAGAGGAAGCGTAATAACTAAACGCGGCCGTGCGTCCCGGCGGCGGACGCGAAGCGTCACCCACAAACCAACGAGCAGAAAGTAGTTTGTTAGTCCTGATTAAACGCCTCACTTCCTATCCCACCGCCACCTTTCTCAAACCTGCTCCTTTTCTCTCGAAAACTGAACTTTAATACTTCCCAGTGAATGTGCATACTTGTGTGACTTACTAATGAAGTATGCTTTGTGTCAAGACAAACAGACTTTGTAATACTTTGTCAAGCGCCCATACATTATACCAACATTCCTGAGTTACTCTACAAATCTGTCTAACCGTCTACAGTAAGCCTGGTATTGAGTAATAACCCACTGTGTCACCCCTCTCTCACAGCTGTCAGAGTGTAATGGCTGGCCTACATTTACACCAGAACTGACATACGAGTTGCCCATACTGTGTGGCTAAGTGCAAAGCTGCAGTCCAGATATCATCTCTGCTGCCTCATGACATATCAGTGTTGAACGTTGTGAGCTCTGAGGTCTGTTTGACGAGTCTGATCCAGTTACGAGCGGCAGGGAAGCTGTCATTTTTCATATGTGAACCATTACCCATCTGCTCTCACACATAACACTGCTCTACTTGTGACACAACAAAACAATCAGGCAGGGGCCCGGCTGGATTTAATTTTCTTATCTTCTGGACGTTTTTGGAGGAGGCGTACTGGACGTGCGCGCGTCACAGTTGTGATTTCCGAAGTGCTTAATGGAGAGACAGTATGACCACTGAAGGGAGGGGAGGGGAAAATTCTTGTCATGCATTCCGCAGAGCGGAAAACCTGGCTCCATGGAGGACTTCTCAGGGCACACCATGAGAAGGGTGCCACGATGTTCTGCTGTCAAGAAACATGGCAGCAGAAGCAGCCACAATAACGAACATTATGAGGGCAGCATATCAAAAGTCTACGGGCTATAATGAACCTACGGTGCAGTCACTGCTGACCTGGGTGGCTACAGGTCAATATTGTTGTAGAAACCATGAGGACAATATTGGGAGGGACAGAGGGGGAGGTTGGTAGAATCCTATAATGGACATCCAGACAGGTCCTTCTCATTCCAAGCAGGAGCCTAAAGCAAATCCCAAACTACTTAAACTGCTCTGTGTCAGGCAGAACAACCAAAGGTTTTAGCTTTTCCACACCATTCAATATTTAACATTTCCTGACGACTGAGCAGTGAAAAGGGCAGCTCTGCCTGTCACATCACCACCGACTTCAATCTGTTCTTCAGAAGTCATCATCTGCTCACATCCATAACAGACTAAAACTAATCAAAGTATAATTTTGACTGAATTGTTCATGCACCACAGCCACCAAGGGGAAGGTAGAAAAACCTTCACTCAGCCAAAGGTTTGTGCATGCTTCTCAAAATATAGTCCAGTGAGACAAGTGGGTCCTGGCAGTTTTCTAGAAGGTTCTGCGGCCCTGAGGCTGAACAAGCAAATGGACCTGAACATGCGTCAACCTTCATTCCAGGGCGCGGTCATGTTTGTGAAGACACAGATAGAACCAACGTGCCACCACATGAGATGGGGGCAGCTCAGTACGGGCATGGAGACAGAGAAGCTGGAGAGCGTGACGAACCCAAACAAGCCCCGACGGCCAAACAGCAACGACTCGGGAGTTACGTGTGGGCATTTCGTCAGGGGTGCAACAGGTTGGCAGAACACACCATGTACAGCAAATAAACTGCTACCCACCAAGGCAGACTATGGTCCATTAAAAAAATCTTCAACAGTGTGCATTGCTAATTAGGATACAGAGACATAATTAGATCAGCTAAATCCATGACACAAAGCAGCACTGCTCACTTTCCACAAGGTCATTTCCTGTTTGTCCTACATTAAAAATGTTAAACACTCTACTGACTGCAGTCCGGCATGCAAGATAAATTAGATACAGAAAAAAAAAAAAACGTCTCTAATCTGCCATAGCAAGTGGACTCAAAGAATGACGCTCAAAAACGGTCACATGTCTGGCTTTCTAAGCAGGGCCCCGCCCACTCGTTAACAGGAAACCTGCGTGGTGAGGCCTTTAATTAAGCTTCCCTCAAGCACATCAAAACAGTGCTCCTCTTCACTTCAGGTAAGATTACAGTCCCATCTGTTAGTTTATAATTATTTATTTACGTGCTAAGCGCAGACTTCTTATCCAGAGTGACTCACGGCCGCACCCCTCTCGCTTCCTTATACAGCTGGCCGCTCAGTGACGCAGCTCAGATTAAGTACCTCGCTCCGGAGCGGAGCGACCGCCCTCCTGGGATCTCGCTCGGCCACCTTCTGGTCACCGGCCCTGTCACCTAACCACCATTATCGTCGCAGAAACAATGTTTCCTAGTGCCACCTACGCTCCACTCGAGCCTTATCACTGCATGATCAGCGCTCCCAAAACAACTACTAAAACAGCCCGCTCTTTCCCTCTCCCCTTGTGTTCTGTGACCCGACAGCTCTGAAAGAAATTTAGCAGGAAACACTTGACTGTGAGCACCACACAGCCCCAGAGAAGGAAAGAGTTTGAGGAGCTGCTTTAATGAGACACACAGAGACAAGCGGGATGAGGAAGGTCTACTGCTCCCGCTCTTTAAATAAAATGGTAAACCGTGGCCTGCGACAACAGATGGCTCTGTCGTTCACTTGCCGCAAAGACCTGAAATAGCACCGCGCTCCTGCGGAAGGCTGGCAGCCCGGCTCCGACCTTGCCAGCATCAGGCAAATCAAGGGTTCATCTGTCACGGTGGTCAGCCATCCGTCAATTTCAACAAATGATGCCGCACAGACACTTCACAGGAGACGTCTGAAGCCTCATATAAAAGTGCCTGCAGGTAAACAACGGTCAGATATTAATTCCAGTTCCTGCGGAGAAGCCGGAGCGGAATTGCCTCTGCTCCACCAGAGATATTCGTGGACGTGAAGCACTCACTCGAGCAGCGGGTGCCCCGGTGAGGAATGTGGCAAGACTGAGTCAAAAGCAGCCCAGGGTTTGATTAGGTGTGGGTTTCACAGCAGGGAGAGTCCAGGGAGCAAAAGGCTGATGTCCACATGCTGGTGCTGAGAGCCCCGTATGCATCACCATCCCCCACATGTGGTCCTCATTTGGTAAGATGTACTAAAGAATATTCAAAGCTAAGGCTAAGTATGTGCAGGATTATCAAAAGTAGAGTACAGTTTCAGCATGCACGCGCACGCACACAATCTTCACTCTTAATCAATAACTACCCATCAGTCTGGAAAATTACCCAGCGGTCATTTGCATACCCATTAATACTGCTATTGATTTTCAGTACCTGTAGGTCCTCATTACTTGCACAGCACCAAAACCAATCAATGTCGGGAGTTGGGCATGTCTCCAATTGGTGGACGTGAGCCTAAAATAAAAAGAACAGACGTTCGCGCAATAAGCGCGACGTTGGGCTCATCCGCTAGTTCGCCTCCCACAACGTGTACGCTTGTTCGAGGCTAACAAATCCTAACAAAACAGGCATCGCCAAGGTGATCGAAGGCTCTGCCTTGCTGCTACTAAAGGTGATAAGTAAGACAGGTCATGCCCTGAATGTGCTAAGGAGAACAATCTGAACTCAATGCCTTCCTGTCCATGCTCATCGTGGTGCGTGTTCACGGGCTGCTTACACACACAGACACAACCAAGCTATACAGGGCACAGTGCAGAGAAGGTTTTGGGTGTCCCATGAAAGGGAGGCGATGGAATACATTTAGTAGAATTATACCGTTTCCACCAGCATGCCCCAGCTGGACAAATGTGCCATTGAAGGCCCTAGTCGCGAGAAGGTCTCATCACTTCTCATCTCCTCTGTGCCATCATCAGGACATAAGTGATTCCAAACAGCTGATAATAAGTGCAACAATTAACCTCTCTGGTCTGCACCACTCTGTCCTTGAACCAGCTATGAGCGGCATGGTCACAGTTCCAGGAACCACCCGCCATTACTCAGGGAATCTTCAATGATGTATAATTTTAACAGAGGGCCTACATTAGTTTGTGATGAGATAACCGCAGAGAGTCTCATATGCAGGAGAGAAGCATAAGAAAAAAAACACTTATGTTCACTATGCTCCAATTCTGAGGAACAGTTGTCAAAGGCCTTGGAGGAAAAGGTCAGTGGATTAGCAACTGTCAGCTACTCTGACCCTGGAACATGGAGGGTCCCAGTCAGACTTGTGTCAGAACAATGGTGGAGCTCTCAGACTCAAGGTCTCTGATTCCCAAGAGTCCACACCATGAGGCTTGTTAATCTCACAGGCACGAGGACCTTCCAGAAAATTCAAAAACCCACAAATGGTTCTGAAATCCCCTACCCACCCAAAGGTAATGGATTGGTTTTGAAGAGTCCAGCGACAGGCGATAGGGGCAGAGCTTACCGGGCCTGGCTGAGGCAGGAAGTTGTTGACACGAGAGATGCTCCACATGCCCTCCAGGTACTGCTGTGCCTGAATGGTGACAGTGCCCAAGACGGCCGGCTTAGCCACATCGGCCGCCCCCGTGAGCCACCCGGGACCATGGCGCCGATCTGCAGGAGGCAGCGCCGCATGAATCTTGGGCGGGGGCCAGTCTCGGGCTGAGGGGAGGGCGAGCACACTGTGGGTGGCTCCCGGCAACGCGGGGAAGGCCGGCATGTCGGGCATGTCGTCAGCAAGGGCCACGACCATCTGCAGGGCCTGCTGTCTCAGCTGGTCGGGCGGGGCGGCACAAGACTGGCAGCGCGCTGCACCCTCATTCCTCCCCGCAGCAAACTCGGGTACCTGGAGCTTGTCAAACAGGAAGGCAGCAAAGCCAGGGTCCTGTGGAAAAACAAGAGCCAGAAAAAAAGGGTGTGGTGAGCTCTAGAATCAGCCCTTGAGGCGACTTCCTCCTGCCATCCGTCTGTTTTCGGGCTCAGCCTGATGGCTGCCCTGTGCCCTTATCATGTTTGCTGTGTTATCGACAGTGCGGTCCAGGCCACGGCTGGATCTGGGCTGCTGATTTCAGGCTTAAATCTGGACTTAAGTGCTTCCTGACCTCAAAATGGGGGGGGGGGGTGTTGGTGTAGAATGGCTGTATGGAGCATGTCTGCACCCACAGCTAAAGTAATTGGTTAAGTCTTAAGGAAAAGCAAACAAAGGGGGGGGGGGGGTAGAGGACAGCAGTGTGTGGAGAGGAAACAAGGAGGATTAGGGGGACAGGCTCACTGGCCCCTGTTGAAACGATGCCCTGGTTTTACATAGGTAATATTGGGGGGGGGGTTCCTGAATGAACACCTGATATACAACTAACTCCGTATCACCAAGACCTCACTCTTTTAAACAAACACACAGACATGCAATATTGACAGCAGACTCTAAACCCCATTTCTGATTGTTGATAGAACACAACAATATCATGTATATAACTTCCTGTGGCACGTATGCAAAATATAAAAAAACCACATATTTTACCGTGAGCCACTGCTCTGTGCCTCAGCTTCACCTGGAGCTCAGTTACTGAGCAGCGTCTTTAGCGCAAAGAATTGCATGCAACTTACTTCTATGTACAGCTGAGTATTTAATGAACCGTCTAGGAGGACAAAGCAAAACTACCCCCCCCCAAAAAAAAAAAAAAAAATCTCCCACTTAGTAGACCACTGCTGAGAATAACAGGCTATTTTTCCACCCATCTCCAGAGGTAAAAGGTAGTCACATGAAAAGGGGGAAAAAGAAAAAAAAAAAAAAAAAAAAAAAAAAAAAAAAAAAAAAATTTGGTTGTAGAAGAGCAAAAAACCCACACACATAGAGACGTATTTAGTCCAGACAGAAATAAAAAAACAAAAAGTTATATTATAACA
>JABJVR010047408.1:0-27809 GCA_025773905.1 Chitala chitala | reverse complement strand
ATGTGCTCTGGGATGGGCTCCAGGTTTCCCCGTGACCCTCACCAGGAATAAGCGGTTAAGATAATGGATGGATGGTAGTTGTATGTATGTATGTACTGGTACTGTGGTTGTAATGCACATTGCCCTTTAAAAAGCATTTGTTTTCCAGTGTATTGTAAAACACATGCTTCCTCTGTCAGTAACCAATTGGCTGTGGTAGTCAAGAGCAAGGAGGGCAGTCAGACATGTACACAGCGAGCAGAGAACTGTCAAACTATACAGCTGTGCCGCCCATCGGCAGTTTTTCTGCTAGTGTACGGCAACACTTTGCCCAGAGCCCTAATTTTAACAATAATTGATTTAACGTATCTTCTACCTGAGAGCTGTCTCACCATATAATACATTATCATTTCTGTACTTTCATTAAACAATATAATTATGTTCATTTAATAAACATCCAGCTCTTGTCATTTTGCCCATGTCTATAAAAAGGATTTGACAGTTAAGATCAAACACACCGGATCACTTTTCATCAGCAGTCCTGCTGAATCACAATAAATGTCAAAATCTTTCACCTGAAAGACAAAACTACTAAAATTACAAAGAGGATCAGACTCAAGTAGCCAAGTGTGGAATACATAAAAAGGTTTCATCCTGATCTAAATCTGCATCCACACGGTAGGATTAAATAAATACTTCCATAGTCATGGCTTTGTTCACGTTTGTTTCTTACATGCAAGGTATTGTTGCAAACTCCACTTTGTGTTGAAATATTATTTGCTCGTCTGCATAGTGGTATGTCATTCTGTAATTGTGAACACATGGGAGGAGTGGAGTACTAGAACAATGGGGTGGGGGGTTTACAAGGTATACTAGGCACCATCTGAGCGGGATGCCTTTTTAGAGCTGCTGACACCTGGTATACCTCCTTAGATGAGGCCTTTGCCCATGGGACACCAGGATATAATTGATATTTAATTGAAATAGTTGTCAAATTAAAATGAATGAACTGGTTGGAAGAAAAACCTGCAGCCACTGCAGCCCTCCAGAACTATGATTGGACACCCCTGATGTAATGTTAGGTTTTTTCTCCAAAGTTCGGCTAAATTCTGCACACACGTGTGTGCGAGCACATTTGCCCTATGAAGAATTGGTTGTAATTACATTGTAATTGTAATTACATTGTCCAGCCCACCTGTGACCCTGAACATAAACAGTGCAGATGTATGGATCTATTTATCCATCAGTGGCTGCGGTGACGCTGAACCCAATCCCTCAAAAGTCAAGGTGTGAGACCCCTACACCCAGGAAGGGATTTCAGTCTATCACAGGACAGCACACTGATATCCAGGAACATGAATTTACCTCAGTCATCCATCCTTCTGCAATCACTGTGGAACTGACTAACATACAGACAATGCAGATGTATGTCCAGGTTTTCTCTGCCATACTACTTTTGGCTTTTTCAAATGACCCTGCACCACAATCCATGCTTAAGTGGAGCTTGAGTAAACAGACTCATCTAGATGTACAAAAGGGAACTGATGCCCTATTACTACGGTGTCCCCTAACGGCCCCAGCCCCCATTACTCTGTCAAGAAGTTCTTACTTTTCCATTCTTCTTCTTATTTTTGACGTGGGAGGAATCCAAGGCCCAGGCAAAATATTCCAGCCATTAAAGAGTCTCCTAAGGAGGAACTGTAATTATTAACAACCCATTTCAATTACACATGGTGTTCAGTTTCAAACTTAAAACATTTATTTTTACTGTGTTTATTAATAAAAGGATATAACTACTGAATTAGTTCAATCCTTTAAATGCTCACAAATCCAAAAATCTGAGACAATGTATACAAATGCATCCACAAATGTAATAAATATATTCTAAAAATATTCATAAATATATTCTAAACAAGATTATTTTATTTATTTGTGGAGTTCACTGCATGTATTTGTGAATTTACATAACTTTTGTATATTGCGTTAATTTGTGTATTATCTTTTACACATTTGTGACTTAGCATTTTGTAATTGTAAAGGGAGCAGGTGGGTTTCAAACCCAGATTGCCCACATACAAAACAAGGGATTAGTCTGCTGAGCCAAAGACTCAAGTCTTTAACTCTGGGAGCTAATCAATCTCTTGTCTTTGACCCCTGTGGGTGACATTACCGCCGCTGCAGCTGACCTGTCGCCCCCTGCAGCAGTCACTACAATATTTTTGTATTTTACGTTTATATTTTTGAAACGTTTATTTGTGAATAACTTTTATGTAATTGTAACTGTGCATATCTGTGGATTCTACGTTTATATTTGTGAAACATTTTGATGCCGTTTTAGCTCCATACAGTACATACATAATTGTAAACACGTCACAAAACAAACACTCAACAAACCAACAGATGGCGCTGCACCACAATTTCTCACGTTGAAAAGGTTCGCTCAGCAGAATAGTGAATTTAAAAAGAAATATCAATTTGATCCAATACATTACGAAATTATGTTTTAATTATTATTTTATTCATTATTTTCTTTAAACATAAATAATAGTTAGAATTCCCTATTAATGTTTACTGATTGTTGGATTACTGACAATTTACATCCAAAAAGCACAATTTACAGTATTATTTTAAATTTCTCCAATCTTTCTTAAAAATGTGAACGTCGTGTGATAACACAAAAGTATATTTGACAGATATATCACAACTGCAGTTACATTTAGAATAAAATTACTTTGCAAAAAAAAGTTTGTTACACGGTTAATTTATAGTTGTGCATGTCCCGGAATGTACGGAAATTAAAACGGATAGGTTACCATATGTAGGCTAGCGGCAATTTATAAAAACAACTGCTGTTAATTTTATACTGTTGTTTTGGAGAATGTATAATGATATATTTAGGCAAACAATTGTTCATTTTAACTTTCTTACACCGTACTCCTACAGTTTTTCGGTCCACTCTGATTTACGGTTACTTTAATTGCCCGAAAGAATGCCGCTAAAATGACAGACACGCCCGCAGCGTGGCTGCGCGAAGGAGGAGCGAGACATTCCAAAGCCACTGCCTACCCTGCTCGGGTTCGTCTTCTGGTTCCTCATTGGGGATGAAGGTCTCGCTTGGCTGTTGAATGGTCAGACCATTTGTCAGTTACGGGATGATGCCTAGAAGTTTTCATTGAGAATGAAAACTGAGAAGTCAGATTGATTCAGAAGGAAGGGATCACAGCTGCGTCGCAACGAGATCTCGGTCAAGGTGCTCCAGGAAAAGGAGTTAACATGCGTCCGCTCATTCGGTGACAATGAGTTGAAAAGTGAAATCAAGAGCAGTTGGATCTGCAGTTACCAATGTTTTTTTTTTAATCAATGTGGCGAGGTGTTCTGCTTAAAAGAACTGTTTTCCTGAAATTTTAGAGACATGAGTCACATTGCCAGTAGACTCCACAGCTGCATCTTCTTTTTCCCTTGCCTGAGTTAGGCTTTGCTTATAACGGACCATATGTCAAGTAACATGCTTCTCTTTGAATGGAGCGGTTCATAAGTGACACTTGAATATTTATCAAAACTAGCACAAAACGCTGTCGCGCATGAACTGACCGGAGTGCTTGAGTTGTAGGGCTGTAGGCTTCTGCAGGAGCGGCTTTTCGCGTCAACGGGAACATTTGGACGCTGTCTTAGATTTGCAAACGAAAGATGTAACGCGCACCAAGCAATACGATGCCCTGTTATTGGGAATTTGGAAATGATCGAACTTCATGGCTCACTGAGGTTTTTGTTTTCTTGAAGAAGACGTCATTTCTTCGTTGATACCTCTAATTATTTTGGTTTTAGAAATCCCAAAGCAATGGCTTCTGAAGTAGTTTGTGGGCTCGTCTTCAGATTAGTACTTCCAGTTTGTCTAGCAGCAGGTAAGACGCCTTTCACTGCACGCGTATAAATTTGTATACAAACCACCGAATTACTTATTATGAAGAACAAAAATATTATTTAAAAGATTATGTTCAAGGGCAATACCATGTGCGCCAGACAGTAAAATTATTTTAAATGTAGCGTCTCGGGAAAGTCAATTTTTTATATTGCTAAATACAAACTAACTTGTAGCTGCACTTCATTGGCGGTGTTTGGTGTTGGAGAATTCGTTTAAAATTACGTTTGCATATGGTTCTTCGGTTCTGGGATTATCTTGAATCAAAGCACCTTTTCCATGTTTTGTATGAGTCGCCTTGGTGTTTAAGGCAACGTTGACAAAAAAACTTTAGTTGTGTGGATGACTCACGGATTTAATGACCATTTTCATTGTCATCAGTCTAATCTCTATGATGCTGCATAAATGTTCGTGAATTTTATTTCGCAAACGAGACCAATTTTAAATTAACCTATTACTGTTCTTTCTTTAGGTGCTCAGCACTTAGTGCTTGGTTTGGTCAGCAGAACTAAGCGCACATACGCATAATTTCTGATGTTAGAACTATTGGAGTAATGCGTTAATATTGCAGTGCATTGCATCTTTCCTTTTTCACGCAGTTTTGGATTGACAGTGTTTTGTTTTCTAAATTACTCTGCCATAATTCTATCATGATAATTGTTCTATGGTAATTTCAAAACAGTTGCACCCTATATTCAGCTCTTACCTAAAATAACCAGTTTCATAATACCGTACAGTACTTAAAAGTAATAATTTCTTGTCGTCTGACTTTTTTTCACACTACATTTTTTTTTACATCAGAGCCATTCCATAGTTGAATAAATAATTAAATGTCGTATTTTGAATGTCGTTAATCTGTAATTTTAAGATGTTGAAGAGTTTTGCTGTTTTTCGTATGGAAAAAATACATCTGATTTACACGTTTTAAAACTCAACATGTTCTAATTTACTCCTTCGGTTGTTAAAATATTTTGTAACATTTTGATAATATGCCGCGGTGACTTAAATCTGGAAGTAACGAGCCGATGAGACGCTAGTTCAGTGCATGATGATGAATTATGAGGGCCTCAGAGAAACGGATGAGGCAAGTCAGCATCACCTGCACCACTGCTGGATGGTATGTTAGTATTACGAGTTCGTGTGCGCTGAAGCCATTTCCTAAAATCAGTTTGTCCAACTTTAGTTCGTAACAGTAATGCCGTCTTTGGCGGATTGTCAAAGTGTCAGTTTCAAGGTGAGATGCTCGTTGCTACCGAGGGTCAGATGGGTGGGAACCAGAGCCTTATTACGTTCTGAAACATTGGTTCCACCAGTGGGATCTTCAAATGCTACATTGCTACGTTTGACCAGATTTAATGTGATCTGCAACAGTTGTGCCTCATGTCTTTAATGAAAACTTTATTATTTTAATTATTATGAAATCGGGGAGCCTTGAGTTGCAATAGAAGACGTTACTAGTTCCCAGTCCGTTTGTTGTTACTGCTGAAAACAACCATCAATTCAACTCAAAGGGTTTTATGTTCTAGGTGTTCGTGTTTTGGTTATCCATTCAAATCTTAGCATTTCTGAGAATTAGATAATTATTATTAATAATAATTATATAAAATCAACGTGTCCCTATTCAGATGTGATTTAAATCAGACGTCTGTGCTTTCCCTTATCATGAGTGCGGGCCTGCATGTACTTTGTCAGTGTTGCATATAAAATCGTTGTTCTGGGAAGACTGAACTGAACCCCCGGGGAGAGGTTGTAAGTGACCCGCAAGAGCAGTCTCAGCCGCAGCTGTCTGCAGTTAAAGCGCCGGTTCGAACGGGGTCGTCGCGCGCTTTCGTGCGCAACGTTTCTGCTGTCTGCAACGTGTGGCGCAGTCCTCCAGTACTCCTGGAGCACGGAAGGCAACCTGTAGCTCCTCTGGACCAGTCTGGTCTATGCTCACTTTACTTAAGGTCAAATTTAGAAGCACATACATCTCCTGGCCGCTCAAATTAAACTTTTGAGAGTCCAAGAAAGTATTATAGGTCGGAAAAATTGTAAATGCATATCTGCTTGCACGTTAACAGCATGTGAAAAGTGTGCTTCTAACGTCTTATTTTGAGTTTAATCAAGGACACACTGTAAACTGTGTGTGAAAAAAGTGACATTTGGTATCACTCTGGTCTCCACGTATTTTGCTCTTTCCCGTGAATTCCAGAGCCGGAGGACGAGCTGCGTTTCAGGAGGCAGATTGGCAGAATCAGCGCAGTTAAAGTTTAGCGCGGTAAATCACGGGACATAACGTTTCAACAAACAATACCGGACCCATATGGTTTTGGAATGTAGCCTTTTTTTGATCAAGGAATGGTCTTGTTATACTGAGGCTGTCAGAACGACCAGCTGGAGTTTACTGCGTTATAAGTAATACCATCAGAAGTTTACTGAACCAAAAAGAGACGAATGTGATATTTATGGCGCTCACCTGTCACGATGAACCATGATCCTATAAAGTGCAGAATAAAGTCACGGAGGCAGGTCTATGTGTTATGGAGTCCTGGTTTACGTTTTATTTGCTTGAAGAGTGTGATGGCTTTGTAAGATAACTTTACTGAATGCAAACCTGTAAGAGAATGTGGAACACATCTGTACGTGCACATAGTTACATTAGGGAGACGAAAAGAGGTTATGTAGAAGTAAATGAAAATTTGACAGAACTATTGTGTGATATTAGCGTTGGTCTGTCATTAGGTTTTCTGTAGGTAAAAACAATAATAATAATAAATGTCTTGAATTTTGCGGGGATAATTACTGCAACTAGATGGATGGATTAATTGGGTGGATGGATGGATGACTAACACTTTGCACTAGTGTTTAACATTGTACGTTATAAAAACCCAGACTTACCGCGCTCATTAGACACATCTGCATCACAATCTATATAAATGTGTACGTACGAGTGTGTGTCTGAGTAAGTGAGGAGAGAAATTGTCTACGTATGTTACACATCTTAAAGCACATTATCAAAAGCTATGCGCACTTCTTTCCAGTATGACAACGAAGGCTTTTGTCTTGGAATTTACATTTTGGTGAAAATGAAAAATGCGTCTTTCAGCTACTGCCACGGTATATCGCAGTAGATCAGAAGTCGGTCAGTGCAATCAGTGTGGACATAAACCATACATTCAGTGTATACGGGAATAAGTTTGGCTGCCGCTTTATCTAGGATGTGGTCCGGCGGCTCTCAGAAATTAAAACGGTTTAAAATTACGTTAATCTGTATTTAGTGTCTGTAAAAAATAACATATCTTCAGAAATATTTAGAGCATGTGCTTAGATTTTCTGTTTTATACAGTTTTTTATTAGATACGTTGCTTCAGATGAATGTACTATAAACCAAGAAGTTACAATCGTTCATTAACCGCTCTTAGTCGGATCGGTGCAATTAAGATAATTTGTGTATGTTAACGTACGAAAGGTGAAGGAAAAGATTTACAAACAGAAATAGAGACTTGCGTTGTATTTTTCTGCTTGCTCTACTTTTCAGATGTTAAACGGAGGTACATTCCGAACGGACATCACGGCTCTGGGCTGTAATCTTCGGGCGGTGTGTGTCCATTAATTCAGACAAAGCAATTTTAAACCTCATCAATGAATAATGCAAAGGCAAGAAGGAAGCATTGTCTTCCTGGCATCTTCAGTACATTTTTAATATTTCATACCATCTTTGTGGCAGCAGAGTCGATTCTCCAGATCATAGGATCGTAATTAATACCAATTCCAACAATTTGTTCTGTTATGCATTTTATTAGCAGAGGTGGGAAAATACGTTTTTGGACTTCACAACAATAGCTTGTGGTCCTAGAGCTTCATTTGGCTGCAAGAGTGTCACCGAATTCTACTTGTGGTCTGCTGTAAGAGACAAGCAGCTATAAAATTTATATATGTTGAATATACTGTTTTAAGAAAGAAGGTCTGGGTACTGCATCATAAGGTGCCCCCATCCATATTATTTTCATAAAAAATTGAGGAGATATTGTTGCTTTTGCTACTCAAAAATGGTACTGTCCTTTACAAACAATGGTTTACTGGACACATAATGATGTATTGGGAATACAACATAGACCGAGTTATCATTTTTTTATCAGTACAAAAGAAGTAAATTTATTTCCCATTTTATGTATAATTTGCTTTTTTTGAATCAGTCTTTGATATGATTAAAGTCTTTGAAAGTCTATAGCACACAGCTTTACAGCTAGCTGTTTTATATGTTAATAGTGGGGGTGGTTGGCATTGGAAATTAATCTAATTGGCATTCAGTGACACATCTGGTATTTTTATCAACTGGATGGTCAATGCAACCATGCAATTAATTACTGCCTAGCTCAGATTAACATTAATAGTTTATGTACTCGTGTCAGTACATAATTGAAGTTTTATCCCCTTGGAAGATGTGCCTATTCAGACTGTTGCTTGCACTTACAAGCTTTTGATTTTATATTGCGTTATATTCATTTGATCATAAATTGCTGAATGGTCACTAAATCATTAGTACAATCCTTTCAAAAATTCTTATATTATTAATTATTTAATTGTTTGGCAGTTGCATAATGTTTTTTTATCAAATTAATTTTTTATATATATATTTTTTTTTCAGATCAGAAAAATATGTAACCATGTGTTCAAATTCTTTGTAAATACAGAACACACAAAGTTAATGTGGTTCATTTTCAGGGAAAACCTTTCCTTGATATTTAGTGATTTAGTTGGCAGAAGTTTCTGTAATGGATTCAGAGGTTCACTATTGGCAGTACAGTAGATACAGTAGAGGTGTGATCTTCATACGGAGGGACACCGTGTCTAAACCTGCCGTTAATCACTGCCAGCATCCAAAAGAGGTTTGCAAAACAATGACGTAAGTGTTTTCTTAAATGGACAGATTGTTTTCAGGAAAGGGCAATTTATCTGGCCGTTCTGGTCTGTTCTTTTCTGATTCTCAGTAAATGTTCTTAGTTATCATTGTCCAGTAATTGAATTTGTGAACATTTGATCAAATACTGGTATGTTACAGAAAAACATTGGTCAGTAAATTTAATTTCTCGGTTTATGAAATGTCTGATTTGCATAAAGTCATTAGATCAGACGTTTAATTGCTTTTAATGCTAAGATTTATTAGACCTTCCTTATTCAGTTTAATAACGTCTTTTTTTTCCATTCACGTTTTTCGAATTACTACCCCCATTTGCATGACATAAAAAAAAAACTTTTATGTGCGATAGCTTGTAAAATGTTCATAAATGTATTTTTGATTTTAAAAATCACGTTGTTTCTTTTCACGTGGTGACTTTGCCCCAAAGCGTTTCTCCAGTTTCGAAGGATGGAGTGAGAGTAAAGTGTGGGGAATCGCACCGCCCTCGGTAACTGGTGCAGTCCAAAGACTCCGTCCTTGTTCATTCTGTTGCACCACCGCATGTAAACAAAGGCTTACTTTAATCCCAACATTAAACCATATTAATATGTGCGAGTGATTTAATGCGCCTGGCTTCCAAGTCATTCTACCCTGAAACCTTTGAAGTACGTCTGATTTATAAATCGTGTGTATAAGAGCAGCAGAATATCAAATTGTAAATGTATAGATGGGGTTTTAGGGAAGTCGTCTACTCTAGTCTAAATTGCTGGATGGAACGCATTTCGTGTTAAGTTTTCGGTTTGTCCGTTTCTCATGTCGCTTTGTTGGCACTTTCTCGGAGCTTTGCATCTGGCACAAGAAGGTGACAAAGTGTCTTCCACTTTTTTCTTTCTTTTAAAACTTTTTTCGAGCTTTTTATAACGCGATGCATACTGTTTCGTCCTAGCTAAGTGCTTTGGGAAGATTTGTATGATGCTGTTAGAATTTGGAGTGAAAGAACTAGCCGCGTAATTAAAGCAAATTTCTTAGAGCCCTTCTGGAAGCTGAATCTTGTCAGCTGGACTTTTTTATTCTTCATAAGAACTTTTCACTACTCATCCGAGTAACTTCTTCAGCCTTCAGAGGCTGAAACGTTCAGGCTGAAACCATCTGGTTGAAGAAGCTACTTAGATGAGTAGTGAGACGTTCCTATCAAGAATAAAGAAGTCCAGTTGACATGATTCAACTTCCAGACAGTTTCACTTGGATGGCTGGGAATCTTCATCGACTTCTTAGAGCCTTCTTGGCACGGTGGGAGGATGAAGTCAACAATGTCACGCATCCGATTGTGCAGAAATGCGAAAGGAAACGGTGATAATGTTAATTGCGTTTGCGATAATCTAAAACGTTTATGAGCATCTGTGCGTGAAATTCACAGGCAGTGATTATCAGTGTGGTTCAGGGCATTATAGTGTGGATCGTACTATTACACATTTAAATTGAAAGGGTCCTGTCGAATAAAGTGTGTCTTTGAGTTCCTCCTGAGGAAGCGAAACGTTTTTTCTTGTGTCGAGTGTAATGTTGTTTTTCACTCGAATCCGTTTTTCCAAATAAAGGGAAATTTAAAGCTATAGACAGCATCCTGTCTATAAATAGGGATTTGTTAGTAATTTTGGAGAAATTGCACGTTCTAAATTTTTACATGCACAATTCAGCCGCCGAACGTTTTGGTGTTTTTATCCAATATTCTGTTTTCGCCACTGAGAAACGTTTAGTTTGTTCAGTCCCAGGATGTGTACAAGGGCTGTAAACTTTATATAGAACTGGACCATAAATTAAGTTAAAAGTAATCTGTGAACTCTGACTCGTGTTTGTACAGAGCACCGGAGAGGTTTGACCGACAACCTTGCAGCTGAAAGGGCAGATCACTTAAATCTCTCCTGCTGTAGACAGACATGTTTATCGTGGCGACTCCAGCAAATATTTATACATTTGCTAAGTTTAAGAACAAATCTCGATTAAGGAGGGAATATGCCTTTCCTTATAGATAGTATTTTGCAGTTGACACAACATATTCAATTGTATTTATGAGTGTTATGTAATTAACATAACTAGAAAACAGTGTTGTAGGTTATATATTATTAGATGTACTTCAATTTATTTTATTTCTGTCATTGAAAGCAATTATTTATTATTCATATTTAAGAGCTTTGCTATCATATATACCACAAAATGTAATATTGATAACTATGCAAAGGCAGGATTTCTTTTTAGAGGGTCAAGAAACTGCACTTTCAACAAAATATCAAAAATTTAACCTACAATTTAAAAATCAAAAATGAATTAAAAATATCCTTTTAAACACCGGTGTTACAGTGATTGGATATGAAAATCCAATGTGGCTATCAGACCTTAGGCTTTGACTGTACGAAAATATGTGCCACTGTTTCAGAGGGTCCTCCTAAGGCTCTCCTCTGCTTCAGCTCTCTATAGCATGCCCTTATATCAGCCATCCACCATGTGATACTCACACAGCGAGCCCTTTCATGCACACTTTATCTCAGCTGCTTCCTGCCACCAATCTCCACAGGCGCAGCACTTGCGTGCAGCTCGCGTGCAGTCCGGCAATATGAAAAGGGATCTTATTCGAATCCTTTGGCCGCAAGCAATGTAGAGTTCGTTTTCAGTCGTGCAATTAAAGGGAGATTCCCAGAAACAGGTAAGCTTGTGATTGGCCCTGTTTGGCTTGGATACGATGGGGGGGTGGAGAATGGTGCACTGTTGCTTTAGTCTTTGGTATTGGCCAAGAAGGTGAAAAAGGCAATTGCGATGGACTTTGCAATGGAACTCTTGCACAAGTGAATAGGACATGTGTCGGATTAGGCCCTCAGGGTTGGATATGTAATGTCAGCAGTTAGGTTGCGAAACAGTAGTGGAGCCACAAGTGGACTATTGGCAGTGAGAACATGTAAAGTAAAAAACACATGGGGGGCTGAGCCAGTTTCCTGTGAAGTACGTGCGTAAACATTGTGGTGATGCTCTGTGCTGGTGACAGTAACCTTCTGGGTCGGTTAGGAGACTCGGCAGGCTCTGTGGTCAAAGCCATCCTTTCAGCTCGGCCAGTGGTGTGTAAATTAACATCCACGAGACTTTGTGCATTTTATTTTACAAACATGTGCACTGACAGTTCAGAACTATGCCACAAATGAACTGTCAGACAGGTCTTTAGCAGTATTCCAGCTTGTCACATGGTTTGAGGCCAGAACTTAACTTGAATATCAGTTATGCTTCCTCAGTGTTGTTTCACAGCTGGTGTGTCCTTACAGGTGACTAAGATGGCAATTGTTACTTTTATAATGAAAAACATGTATGCCATATTCTGAAAATATGTGGTAATTAGATTAGATTACCGAGACACAAGAAAATAAATAAATAGACATCTAGAAATTAAATTTTTGGAAATTTCAATAATTCAAAAATTTCAGTTCAGTTTTTAATTAGTGTACACTGAATGTTTTTCTCTTTAAAAGAATGAAGGTTGGTTCTTTAACTCTACACTTGAGTTTTTGTCTGCTTACAGAATACGTTTATTTTAAATGTTTGTTTTAAAAGGTGGATATTCTTAATACATGAAAAATACAGGATACAAAACATGGTATTTACATCCCCAGGTCAACATTTGTAGTACACAAGTAAACAGCACCAACATACCAGGTTTTAAATGATTTTCTATGCTTTAAACTGTATGCATTTGTCTACAGACAGCTGTATTTTATTATATTATTGGTTCATAAAATATGTACTGTGAAACAAATGTGGACAATAACACTGCCACCCCCTCCTTCTTCATTGTTGGCACTTTGCATCTAGGAAAAAAGGATAATCTCCACCAAGTACCTATTTAGTTACAGTTTTAAAGGTGTATTCTAAAACATACAACAATTGCATTGTCCACATAACCATTAAATCAAGACGTTTACCTTTGAACAATTCCCTTTATTGAAATTAAAATAATAATTTAGCAGTTACAAGCTTGCATACACCTAAAATAATGCTATAAAACTTGATTTCAAGCAGGTGTTCTCAAAGTTGTCACTGGTGCAGCTGTTTGTCTAGACTCCATGTATGACTGAAACATTTTGACGCAATATGATCGTGATTCCAAAACTCCAGTCAATCATAAAATATTATTACGTACAAACAAGAAACCTTTCCATTTGACCCTGGTTAGAATTCCACAGTTGTTGAGTAGCTTCATCTCTATAGACTGAGTCATAGCTCACATGAAACCTTAAAGCAGCTTTTTCACAAGGATTAAAAGAAATTTGATTAAATTAAATGTTTTAATTACATTAAAAGCCTTTACAAATCTCTCCTTTCTTTAGATGGAAAGATCAGTTCAGCACATTGTTTTAGTCTTATTTAATCTACTTGCTGTCATAAGACCTTTTCCTTCAAGCGTTTTTTAATGACAGATCTGGTATTTGCAGAAGATGTTTCATTTGGCAAAGGAAGTCACTTGTATACAGAGTCCAGTCTACTATTTACAACCATTGAGGACATTTGGTTTGATTTGTAATTGGTGGGTGGATAAATGTTTCCACTTCTTTTTTCCCTTTATGGGGACAGCATTTGACAAGTCTGTCTGGGAAAACACAATGATATCAATGGACACATTGCCTTAAAACAATAATGTGCTGTCTTTAAATGTCACCATGGTGTTGCAAGCAATGTCCACAGGAAACGAAACCTCTTTTGGTGATGTTTACCCTGCTAAATATTAGCTGTATCTTTACTGCCCCCTGGAGTCAGAGAACATAATTGGATTGTCTTGGTGCAGTCAGGTTTGTTCAAACTGACCAAAAGTACATTGTCAATCTCTGAGGTTTAACTCAGAGCCCAGATTATTGAAATAATTAAAAAGAGCTTTCTTAAGACAATATGTAAGATTCATGGAATATGTTGTATGTTTTTAGTAAAATACATTTGTGAAAATTAAATATTATGACTTAGCAGTTGAATTCAGTCAGCAGAAATCCTTCTGTGTGTATGTAAGGAAAGTGATGAATGAAAACCCTTGTGTGATGCTGCTTTGGGTCTCAGATTACTCTTGGGTCGGCATCAGAGCATGTTGCATCTGTATCTCGCATTATTCTGACTCTACATCTCAGATTACTTGTGTGCCTGAGGTGATCTTTTCCTTTTATGTTAAAAACATAATTGCCATTTTGCTTGGAATGGGCCTTTTTCAAATGACACGATGAGAGATATAACGATTTTCCAGTCACCGTTCCAACTCTACAGAAAGGTTGTGGCTTGTCAGCGTAGCAACCTGTGTCTTGGAGAAACCTTTGTTTGTGTGTGCGTGTGTGTGTGTGTGTGTAGGGGGGGGCTGTAGTCACATTCAGCACAGAATTAAAAAAACTAAAGACGTAAAAGTCTAGCAAAAAAAATATATACTTAGGGAGTACAGAAGGGAATGTAACCACAACAATAAGTGGCTAACTTCACACATCACAAAATGTTTAATGTGGGGTACATTGTGTGTAAGAAGAACTGGAATTAAAAAACAGAGCTCAGTGCTGTCAGACCGTTAAGTCCAGAGGTGACAGAGTAAACCTCAGACAGCTCCCAGACCTGGCAGACAACAGGGCGGAAAAACTTGCTTTACAATTTGCGTGTTCCTGTTCACACAAGAAATTTAATGTCTTCATTTCACAATACATTTGTAAGTGCTCTCAATCACAGTGCGTTTCCCTCTGCATCTCACTCACAACAACTTGTCTTGCAGCCCCATCTATGTTCCTTTTCTTAAGAAATATTTTGACAGTAGATTTCAGTCAGCTCTAAATATGACAGACACGTTTGTAGGGTGTCCTAATCCTGTTTCGTAAAATACGCTGGTGGTGCTTGGAGGGAGAGCTTGAAGGTTAACCGAGGTATTTGAGGTTATCGAGAACGCCCTGGTATGCTTGTGCTGTTTACGAATGGGCGTGGTAAACATCTGCACATACAAAGTCTTCAGCACTCTTGTGCTGGTGGCAGATCGGATGCCAGGAGGCTCGCAGAATGCCAGCATCGCCGACAAAACAAAAGATCGATTCACAAACGAGGATGGAAGCAGGGAGAGCTCTGTGGGCCCTCTCCTCCTGCCAAGTGCATGGGACCAAACTGTTGTTTCAGAGGGAATCCATCTTATTTTCATTCCTGCTTGAAATTCTCAGTTTATGACTCAGAATGAAATAAAAACAGGGTTTGA
Source organism: Chitala chitala (assembly GCA_025773905.1). NCBI lineage: Eukaryota > Metazoa > Chordata > Actinopteri > Osteoglossiformes > Notopteridae > Chitala > Chitala chitala. Next base: position 12,794 of record JABJVR010047408.1, on the reverse strand, counting down.
TCGGTTACCGGACTGCCAAAGACGCGTCCATCTTCGTGTAGCGGCTCCCCTGGGATTGACAGACACAAAAAGGCCTTGCTTGATGCAGGCGTGGGTGGTGGTTGAGGGGGCAGAGGGATGATGGTCCTGCCAGGATTATATACCAAGCGTTCACTACGGCGGCTTTCAGAGGGAAACCATCCAAGCCACGCTACGCATTTCGTCTCACTCTAAATAACCAAATGTTTATATACTTTTTCCGAATGCCCAGTTTAATAATACTCACCAGATACTACTTCAGACACGCTAATTACCTCTGGCAAGCCACTCAACCTTTGAAATTTTGTCAGTGAACTACTGGTACCAAGGCTGGATGATCTAATCTGGTCTGGTACTAATCTACAGTTTGATTGTTGGGATGCAAAGTATTTACATTGTAACAGTACAGCGACTGGGTCTGAGGTATTTGTTTACTTAATTCAGAAATTATCGAAAGTGGTATAAATCTAGAGATTACGAGGGATATCCTTAGCCTGTGGCTAAAATGTTGACCACATAGTATCTTGTAACATTCAAATAAACCCTCTGATTATGTTGTTGTAGCCACTTACTATAGAGCTTTTTAAATATGCTTTGATACATAAGTGAACTTCTAAGATGAACAAAAATGTTTTCAAAAATTACATATTTGTATTTACGTGACATGCTATATCTACTTTTGTTTGAATAAAAAGACACTTGAAGACAAAAAGAAAGCTTTTCAAGTGTCACAATTTATATAATAAATGTGATATTGCATTTCATTCATAAAATATTAATCTATAGTTAAGAGTAAAACAACGAACATGTATTATTGTAGAATACACTAAACTAAAATGAACGATTACATAAAAACAGGGTCAGACTGGAACTTGAAAACAGCACTGGAGTTTCAGTCCTGGGGGGTGCTTGACAAACCATTTACAAACTAAATGTCTTCTGAATTTGTTGTCCAAGGGGGTGGGGGGCCGTAACCATTTTTGTTGAAAATAACGGGCACTTGTGCACTTTAAACCTATTATGTATTGTATGGTAAGAATGCGTGCCGTCCACACTCTAGGTCACACAGCCGTTATAGAGTTTGACACAATGTCTAGATTACCAGTCTGCCTATGCATAAAAATCTTAAAACCATATTTGGTGCTTTTAGTTTCAGGTTTCAGAATAATGAAAGTGAATTAGCATGTGCCTATATCTCTGGAAATGCTACACTTTACTGTAAACGTAATATGGGTTTTTGTGTATCACAGGGTTTATGTGGAAGCTGGCAAGTTCACCCAGTAACCTTCTCTGCTCCATAAAATGCACCAGCGCAGTCTGACTCAAACACCCATATGTCTGCACTTGTCTGACTGTACCCAGTCAGAGATGGGCATCATTTGGGAAATGGTCTGAGAAAGAGAGTCATCAGATCCCTATGTGTCCTTTTGGGTTTTCAAATAAGAGGTGAGGGACTCACAATAATGTCACCTGTTTAAATGTAATGGTGGAGATACGTGGAAGGTTCTCTGTTTAAATCCCACAATGCAAATGAATACCATACTGTTCAAACACAATGGCATAATGGAGCTTGTAAAAAGAGTTTCTGTACAGCAGCCTGGCTCAGTGGGTACAATACCAGGCTGGGCTGTGCGAGTCTCCCAGCTGGAGGCCCAGCACAGGTGCCAGGTGTGTCCTTGAGCAAGACACCCAAAACGCTAGCTCTCCGGGCGCTGCGTGTGTCTGCCTGCTGCTCCCCCCAGGGGGACAACTTAAATACAGAGAACAAATTCCTTGTATGTGACAGACATACTTGACCATAAACCCGATTCCCTTTCTCTGTTTTAGAATGCAAATATATGCTGTATAAATGCATTTTTTACAGAAATATACACTAAGCAGCAGCAATCCTGATATGTATCTGCTAGAGCAAAACTGCAGGAACAATAGGTTTTTAAAAAAGAAAAACACAACCAAGTGTAAATTAACCGCATAGCTAGGAAAACAAAATTATACAAGACCTTTCATAGACTGTGCCCGTTCCAGAGAGGTTAGGATGAGATGTAAAGCAAAACAACAAAACGTTATGGATTTATTTCAGCTTTCGTCCTCACTAGACCTTTATTAATACAACAAATAAACCAATGATGATTCTTAAAAGCTGTCCTAGCTAGGTCTTTCCATTTGCTGCACTTGAAGGAGTCATAAACTCACAAGAGGCAAGTTTAATGCTTTGGGTTACGTAATGATATACATTTAATCAGGCTCTACAAGGGTAGGCGTTGATTCAGGGGCCCTATTTTAGTCTTCCGCAAATAATGGTGACTGCTCCAGAATGCCAAAGTAATGCTAAAGTATAACTTGCCTGTTATAACAGTGGTGGAGTGAAGTGAGACAGTGTGTACTTGCCTGCTTGTAAAATGAATCACGGGCACAGGTGTCCAGCCACACGGGCACAGGTATCCAGCCACACAAGCATTTGTCTCCTGAGGCGAAGTTAACATAAGTAAATACTGTGTACCTCTATGTGCATGGCAGTGTATGAGAACACTATAAAGGCTGCATGGTGGTGTGGTGGTTAGCACTGTCGCTTTGCACTGCGAGGCCTGGGGTTTCCCACTTTGGGTCTGTGTGTGTGGAGTTTGTCTCCCTGTGCTTGGTGGGTTTTCTCTGGGTTCACAGGTTTCCTGCCACAGTCCAAAGACATGTAGGTTAGGTTACTTGGTGTCTCCAAATTGTGTGTGTGTGTGTGTGTGCCCTGTTGGCACCCTGCCCTGGGTGTCCCATGCTCTGTGTCTCCTGGGGTGGGCTCTAGACTTCCCTCAACCTTTTTAACAGGATAAAGTTGTATAGAAGATGGATGGAGAATACTATAGAAAGCTAGTGCAAGAATACGTTATACTGTACACCTAACATATTCATAAATGGTAATATTTTGGGATTATATATTAATTCATTTTAATACAAAATTTTTCCCCTCCTCTTTTGTGTCTCAGTTGTGATTTTCTATCCGTTAAAGTGTGTAACATGTAGGTTATCACCATAAATGTTCAAACATATGACATATAGTTAAGAAAAAAATGTGCTTTTGTAACAAGCTATGCTAAGATGATTGCCTTGTGAATGATATCCCTTTGTCGTATAGGCACTTACAGGTGTGATATATAATATCGAAAGATAAAAGTGGGGAAAACTTTCATATAACTTGTGAAATAAAACACAACTGACACTTTATAAAACAGTTTATTGTGTTTTTCAGTAAGTTGTGGTGTTTTGCACACTGCTTGTGTACATCACAATGAGAAGCAGATTGTTAGCATAAAAATTCTTATGTCCAAAAGAGACTTGCTTTATATGCGTTCTAGGCGCACTGCGTGCTGCTCTGAAACAGCTTCGTATGATTGAGGGCACAATTAAAAACCGCTCTCAGTTGTTTTATGATTTGAAATGTTTATGAGAACTTCTCAAGTTTTCATTTTGCGCTTACTGTTTTTCTGTCACAGAGATTGTCCTTTTTGTCGCAAAAATTTGTGCTTTATGACCAGCCTGGTTGGTTTTTCAATTTTTGTTATGACTGCTGGCCTTGTTGAGGATGCAGTTGCTTGTTTTTGATGGTCACATTGTTTACCTTGGCATTAATGGGTGTCTCTGCCTAAACTTTAGGTTTTGAACCAGTGAAATTCCAGCAGTTCCCAGTTAGCTGCACAATAGCACTGTTGAAGGCTTCTAAAATATCACAGAAGAAAAGTTATGCTGATTGATAAAGAGTGTTTTTGACCATATAATGATGATAATACTGTATAACATCCTTAATAAAACCTATTAATAAATCCTTAGAGATGCCTGTAGTTAAATTGTCTAGCTGTTATCAAGTGTGATTGAATTGTGAGGAGTTACAAGAGTTCTGCATTGAATACAAACATCTCATGTCACAAATTATGCATCGGTCATGAACGTGTCCATCTTGGCATGGACACAAATTGCTAAAGACTGAAAAGACTGCTTTCAAATTGTGGAGAACACCCAGAAAATTACAATACCAGCTTTACAAGAGTTTGGTATCTAATGTTATGAAAATATTTATTTTCCATGTTAATCTCCTGTAAAAGTTGTGCCTTCGATGTGCTTGAAGGAAAACCAAACATTATGAATAAACCCTCTGAGAAGAGTTAGGGTTTTTAAATTTACAGTAATATACATTTTATGGCCATTATACATGAGACAAATGAACTGTATCTGATTAAGTGAAAACAGTTAATCTTTTCAGAAAGCAATGATTATATTTCATCCACTGAAATTGATGACTGGGTTTTACTAAGTTCAGGATACTGAACAGTGGCGTATATTTTCAAGGAAGAAAGTTTGGTTTCAAAATTATTAGGGAGCAAATCAGCCCCCAAACCCCCCCCCCCCAAAATACACTCAGGGATACAACCATAATATTAGTAGGGACATGTCTGTACCTTCCACACCAAAACGTCTACCTTTTCATATCTTAAAGACTGTCTTTTGAAAGGCTACAGTAAAGTTGATTAAAATTTGAATACAATGTTTACATAGTCTAATGTGGGATTTTTAATGATTTGTTGAAAACAAGATTGTAAAAAAAACCATAAATCACTTCCTGTTATTTGTCATAATGGTGATGAAACTCTTTGATGTTGTGTTTTGTCTCTCAAGATGACTACGAAGTGGTGATGAATGTTTTGGCTGATGACAGTCAGCTGAATGCCTTAATGAATTAGTCTCCAGTCTTCAGCCTGTGCTGTGGACCTTAGAAGTGGCTGGATTTTCATACTGGAATACATAGGGTTTGTTTTTAGTGGTCAGGAGAAGACCATATTTGGGACATCACTTAAGTTGACCGTTTTCGTTAGAGCAGTGCTCATCTCCCACTCCTAATGGCTATGGATGTGGATTTGAGTTTGGAAGATGGGGGTAAATTGCAGCTTTCAGAGTGGGGTTGTGGTCCATGCAAGAAATGAACTAGTATGTTTCAGAGCAGAATTGATACATATGATCCAAAGTAGAATTGATACTGGTTCTCTGTGAAACCACATAATCTGTGGTGTGGTTTCTTTCAGAAGGCTAACAAGAACTGGGGGAGTCCCAAAATTACTTTTAGTCCCGATCACAGTCCCACCCACAGTTACAGTCACACTCACAGTGATAACCTCAGTCACAGTCCCGCTCAGAGTCACAGTCTCAGTCACACCCTCAGTCACAGTCACACCCACAGCGACAGTCACACTCACAGTGATAACCTCAGTAACAGTCCCGCTCAGAGTCACAGTGTCAGTCACACCCTCAGTCACAGTCACACCCACAGTTACAGTCACACTCACAGTGATAACCTCAGTCACAGTCCCGCCCAGAGTCACAGTCTCAGTCACACCCTCAGTCACAGTCACACCCACACTCACAGTGATAACCTCAGTAACAGTCCCGCTCAGAGTCACAGTCTCAGTCACACCCTCAGTCACTGTCACACCCACAGCAACAGTCACACTCACAATGATAACCTCAGTCACAGTCCCGCTCAGAGTCACAGTCTCAGTCACACGTTCAGTCACAGTCACACTCACAGTCACAACCTCTCTCACAGTCCTTCTAATGGTCACAGTCACAGTTACAGTCTGCAGCATCTGGAGCCAGTGCCTTTGGGTCAGACATTACATAATAACCCTGCTGACATTGATAATGAAACATTCCTATTCTGTTGGGTACTGTTCTGCAGATTTGTTCTGGTGACATATGCCATGCACAGTGATAATGGCTTCAGGCTTATGGGCAGTGGGCATTGATTGTGCAGCAGGCTGGCAGACAGCAGGTAGTGGGCATTAGTTGGGCAGCACGCTGGTGGGCAGCGGGCAGTGGGCTTTGGATGTGCAGCATGTTGTTGGGCAGTAGATAATGGTTGTGCAGCAGGATGGCAGGGAGTGGGCATTGAATGTGCAACAGGCTAGTGTAGACATGGACCCAGCTCATGGTGAAGCTGTGTTTGACTTTGCCCTGCCACTTCTGTCTCTGCTGGTGTAAACATTTTCTCCCGCTTCCTTCCCTTCCAACAATAAAGGAACTGTTTTTACCTCCCACACTCTTTATTGTATACATCAGCTGAATATAGTGTTTAAAATGAGTATGTGACTGTCCATGTCACAAGTCCAGGCCTGTTCAAAATAGGATGCATGGAACGCTGCCATTTACGTGCTGAAAACAATGGTCCTTTTTAAAGTATTTAATGCTGACAGATAAGTTGTCTATGTTAAATTACAAAAAAAAAAAAAAACAAAATTTGGGATGTTTTTTCTTAACCCTTCGAGGGGCTGCTCAACCACTTTACAGAGGCATTTTACAATAAAGAAACAGCATTTTTGGTTTACAAAAATATTGATTCTGGTTTTCTGTACCCCATTAGAACACAGAAATGAAGAAAAAATATTCTGTTGTTTTTCTGGGTGTACGTTTCAAAGGATTTAAAAGGCTTTTCAAAATTTTTCATTTTCCATTCTTTGGCAAGTCTTATTTGTGTGTGCTGAAATGGTTGCTGGGTATGTTGAGTGAGTGTGATCAGGGCATCCTGACGATTGTTAGTGTAATCTAGTAACGGACAGGCAGTGGGCTCACTCTGAAAGGCCTGCCTGCATGGAGGTGTGCAACCTCTACCCTGTAAGGTGCACGCTTTTCCACATACAGTGAGGTGTAGTGGAATGTGGTGCTCACATATTTGGTAAAATTGCCTTTGTTCAGTCAGCTAACTGCTCCTTCCTGCTCAAAGTGATTTGTCTGTTAATGTTAAGGTCTTCTGCTCACTTATGCACAGGGTGGAATAAAATCAGGTTTCTGTTTCCGTACATTCCTGCACTATGTGCCACTACTTAAAGAAAGAAGATTTTTGTTAAGTGTTCGTCTGTATGTCCAAACTTCAGTTCAACAACCTTTTCTCTGTCAGCAATTCAATATACTCTGATCCAGATTCAGATTGTCGTATGCAGCAAGATGCTATGATGCCCATATGATGTTCATGCATTATAGTGCATGTTGAACACTTCCCCAATATGTATTCTGGTCTCTTCACAACATTGAAAAGGAAAATTTTGAAGCATAGGTTAAAGTTTTTGATCTTCTGGTTAATCAATGCTTGTCACTGAAATGAGCATCTTGCCCTAGTCTGACCTCAAGGGAAGTACACGGTGAGGGCTGTTACAGTCTGGAGTTTAGCACTGAGATTCAGAAAAATAACAGCTCCCTGATTAATTACACTGGGCTGGAATTTAATTTGCTTATGACCATGACACATTGTAGGTGGCAATCAGAATGTATATTTGTTTGACAACACACTACAGTAATTGCAAAGGGGTGGTGGCAAAATTTGTTGAAAATGTGAAATTAAGTCAATTTGTATTTATGCTGTTTTTTGTATTGTGCCTTTTGCAGCTCTGTGTTTTGTGTATGTGTGTCTGTGTGTGTCTGTCAGGCATTTACAAATACTCATTGCTGAATCATGGCTGAGTTCAAGTATGTGTGTGTGTGTGTGTGTGTGTATGAGAGAGAGTGTGTGACTGTGTATATGTGTGTGAACAAGAAGTCGTAATGCACAAGAAATTTGATAATATACATTCCTCTGTAAAACCTAGCAAGACTGTAGACTTTCTTTTTTTTTACCTATTAATGAATAAAACCTGAGCTCCGTAAAAAAGCTGTTCTACCATTTATGAAAACATTTTCATGGTGACCTAGCCATTTGTGGGTTATTAAAAAATAGATTTTGGCATGAACTCAAGTGTTTACCGTATACCAGCAGTTACTTAGATAAAGCATTACATTGGTATGTTAGTGTTAGTGAAATTTGTGTCTGACCTGTGTGTTTACCGTCTCTCTTGTTGTGTTTCTCCAGCATGTTTGTTCCGCTACAATGGGCTGTCCTTCGTCTACCTCATCTACCTTCTGCTCATTCCACTTTTTGCAGAACCCACAAAAACAACAATGCAAGGTAAGGGTTTTGTGCTTTGAAGCAACTGTAAATATTTGATACAATTTCATGAAGTGTTTGTATTTTGCTATTGACACTCCAAGTTGGTTAAGAAATTATGTACTGGTAATATAAGGTGACTTTACGTAAGGAAGCAGATTTTGAAAATTATGTGACTGTCTACTAGTGGCTGTTTTTGCACGAGTTTAACTGAAATAATGATGACCTCTCCACAGGCAGCAGTAAAACGTAAACGCCTAGGTGCTGTAAACTTCTGTATTATGTGCTTATATTATATCCTAAATGATTTAACCCTGCAAAGCAGGACCTGTGGCCCACAGTGTTACTGAAACCCCCTACCACACACACACACACACACACACCCACACACACACACACACACACACAAACACACACACACACACACACACACACACACACACACACACTGCCTCCTCTCGCTCCTTACAAAAACAGCAAGCTTGGACAGAACAATGGCGTATTGAGTGTAGGCAGAGAGCGCCTGGGTTCAGACCTCATCGGGGGAGGACAGGCTGTGTGCTCTGATGGAATGCAGGCGCTGACCGTCTGTTCACTGTTCACGCTGAGCGCACCGCATGTAAAACACACACACACACACACACACACACAATCGCAAGTTCAGCTCTGCTTAGAGGCAGAGTCACGAGAGGTCACCGCTGGAGTGTGTTCTCGCAGTGCTCAGCATTCCCTTTGTTGAAACATTTGCTCCTATGTGCAATAGCAGTTTATTAAACTGCCTCCTTGCGGAGCACCCCCTCCCCCCCGGTCCTCTCCTCTGCCCAGATATCTCTGTTTACTGAGGTCTGTGAGATTTCAGGGAAGAAGAGCCCTCATTTATCTCTGCTCTTGCCTGCTCCTGTTGAGTCATCTACTGTACTGTGGAATAACAGCCCTCCTCACTGATGCTCTTACATGTGTTACTCCTAAAGGCTCGCCTCGCACTACTGAACCGCTTCAGCCCGCTCATCTCTCAGCCTGTCCTGTCTTTCTGCCGCTTTGTATTGTGACAAGAAATCCCACTAGCAGGAAATACTTCTTCGTTCTTATTTTTCTTTCACTCCTTTCCCAGCTCTTGGTTTGACGTCACGCGTGTCACCAAAGGGCACCCAGCCTCAAGTCTGGGGTGTATAAAAACGAGATTACGGAGGCAGACGTAAATACGGAGATCATGTGTGAAAATAAGTAAAGATGGAAGCTGTGCTGACAGTACGGTAAACACCAGATGCAGACAGTCACCGACTTTGTGCTAGGAAAACCCGCTCTGATGAAACGGGATCTGGTCTCCGGCCCAGTTACAAACTGGTGCTTGGCCAGGGATACATTCAGCAGTGGCCAGTTCCGCTATTTTCAGGAGAGCTGCAAGCATAAGGAGCCTGATCTAATCATCACACGTCGCTCACCGTTATTGACTTGACAGCCTGGCACGTTCAGGCATGACTGACGCTCAAAGGACGATTATTCTCTGCACACGATATTCCTGGATAGCTCATTGTCTGCCCATGTGTTTGTATTTTATGTAAGTTTTTCCAAACTGACACATTTGCGCCTGCGGTGAACAACTGTGTTGCTAACCTTATTTTCATTCACTGTCTAAGATAGAATACATAGAATTGCGCTAAATTACACTTCAGTGTAATTACCTTAAGAAAGTAAAGGTTTGGATGTTACCCTCCTTTACTCTGATTCCAAATTAGAATCTGATGTTTGTATTATATATTACAGTCTTCACTGCATCTGCTGTTTTGCACAATGTGGACTGGATGCTTTCTGTAGCCATGTGAAGAGGACAGTGGTGTAACAGATGTAACAGCACATTAATTGGTTTTGTCTGGGTATAAAACTGATATAGTAATGTTTTTGATAAAGGTTTGTAAATTCAAGTGCATTGGCTGTGTGTGATGTGTATGTATAATTCCTGCGCAGTGTGGTGAACATCCACAGGAGACTGCAGCTCTGTTCATTTATAAAGTGAACCTCAACAGAGCTCTTCACACCCGGTCCGTCCGCCCCGCCAGTCTGCTTCACTCAACTCTGAGCCAGACCTTGCACCAGCTGTTGAGACTGAACGAACAAAGGGCAAACAGCCGAGCCCAAAATCCGTCCTGTCGGCGGTAGTGGAATCACGCAGGGTTCAGCCGGGGGTGGTGGTGAGGGGGTAGAGGATGCAGTGGGGGCCACCTGGCAGCCCTGGACATTGAGTCTGCTCCTAGCAGCTGTTTTCCCATCATATAACAGGGGCATGAACACAGTAGCAGTGTGTAGGGAAGTCTTTTCGTCAAAATGAACATGCTGCTTTTAACCTTTTTTTTTAACCTTAATCTTTGTTCATGAACTTAACCTGTCTTTGTTCATAAGCTTAACCTGTCTTTGTTCATGAATTTAACCTGCCTTTGTTCATAAGCTTAACCTGTCTTTGTTCATGAACTTAGCCTGTCTTTGTTCATGAACTTAGCCTGCCTTTGTTTATAAGCTTGTCTTTGTTCACAATCAGATACAGTAACACATGAACGATGCCCTTCTGGGCATCTTTACCTGTATCTGTTTAAGTTCCATAAAGGTCTTATCTAATTAGGAAAAAATGTTTGTACATACTCAGTAGCTAATTGATAAAAGTCAAACAGAAGCAAACCAGTGCTTAAAGACCTGTTTCTTGTAGTGACATCTGTATTGTATGGCAGTGTAATATGGGCCCAGCTGGAGTACAGAGGATAACTGGGAAAAGAGTCACTACAATGACAATTGATGTGGTCAGGTAGGAAGGAGGCTGCTCTGAAACAAAGAAGTAATTACAGATGCGTGTGCTGCAGAGGGAGGGGGGAGCAGGGACAGGAAACGGACGGCCTGTCAGGATCTGTCTTCCCCTCCTGATGCTTAGGGAAAACAAAGGGCATCCTCCAGATTCATAATCCAGGGCCAGCAGGGTAGTGGTGCTGTTGACATGGGGGGGTGTTGGTGGTGGTGATGGTGGTGTACGACAACATGGGGGGGGGGAGTACCTCATGGGACACTTCCTCAGGAAATGGATATCAATGGAAAGGTTGTCTCTAAGGATCTCCACCTCGCTTGACTCCCCCAGCTAAACTTCCGGCCCCCTGCTTTTGGACGTCTGTGGTCTCTGACTCACTGCGCCGATGGGGGGTGTCAGTTTCGCTTTGGCTCCGCATCTGTCCCGTCTCAAAGCAGCCAGCCAGCTGTGTCTCTGCCCCCCAGCCAAAATTCAGCTTTCACACAAAACTTTGCTTTTGTTTAACAGCCTTTAAGTAAGTAAGTGCTTTTTCAATTTTTAATGGCAGGGGACATCAAATCACAATAAATCAGACTGTTCTATCGCTAACATAGATAAACTGCAAGATACTACAAGAGTAAACTTTAAAAGGCTCTAAGTCACCGAAAAATATGCAGTAGTTTACTGTTGAGTCAGAAATACGGCAATTTCTTGCCTTTATTGAAGCCGCTGCCTGCTTGTGTCGGCTTTTTGAATACCCCTTTGTCTGTTGTTGTTCATTGATGAATTCCCCTGGCAGGCACTGAGGTCAAGGCACTGCCTACCTTCACGCATGTGGCTCCAGACACAGGCTGCATTATGGGAAATATTTGGGCCATGAGTCACAACACGAAAATCTAATTAAAGGGTGGTAGAAAATTTGTCTCCCTGTCAGGTTAAGCTCACATCTCTGTACATAAACTGTGCTCACACAGTGAGGTGTGTTCTGAGTTTGGGACTGGGCTCTTTTACGAGACAGCTGCACACAAAGCGAGGGGCTCACATGGACTTCTTCACAAGGCAGAACACAACTTGAAAAAGCAAAAACAATGACTCAGTGTTTTCTCCTTTTTGATGCTATATTTTCTCACATGATATTATTCTTGCAGTAGATTTATTATTAATGGCATTTAATACGCTGTAGACAAATGTTTTAAGAACGTGTCTGAAAAAAGAGTGAAATTGCTGTCATTTGTAAACTAAAGGTCATGTTAAGCAAATTTGGCCAACACAAATGGTTTCAGAGGCGTCGTGTGAATGTTAAAAAAGGCAGCATACTTGTTGGAATGTATTTTGGTGTTAGTAAATACATTGGCAGCCTTTTCCTTTGAGTTGTTCATTTTTGGCGATGTGTGACATGGCGAAGACCAGGAAACACTTTGGCTCCTTCCTGATGCGCCCGAACACGCTGTAGAACACGTAGCAGACGTCGCGGCCTTAAAACGTCTCGACGTTTGGATTCACGCGTTGCGATTTTGGAATGACCGCCGCCTATGTAAATAAGACACCACTGGTGTTTTTACAAATGCAGTGTGCTTATTTTTCTTCCTGAGTTTGGTCTTGACTGACTTTTTCTGTGATTGTCTGAGAAACGTGATCTGCATTCTGAGTTGGTTTAAGTTGTTATTTATCAGGCATGTTAACCTTGTAATATATTACTGAATGTTGGTTCGGAAGTTTTTCACAAATGATACCATTGTCCAGTTAATGGGACTCACTTGTTCCTGAATACCCTGTCACAGGGCATTGTTCTCAATGTATATTGTTCTTCTCAAAAATGTAATTACTACTAATTTCAAAGGAAAAAATTATGTAACCCCAGCACTGCCAGATATTGCATATATCCATCCATCCATTATCTTAACCACTTATTCCTGATGAGGGTCGCAGGGAAACCTGGAGCCCATCCCAGAGCACATAGGGCACAGGACAGGGGACACCCAGGGCAGGGCGCCAACCCACCACAGGCAATTTGGACACACCAATCAACCTAACCTGCATGTCTTTGGACTGTGGGAG
>JABJVR010047407.1:0-27814 GCA_025773905.1 Chitala chitala | reverse complement strand
ATGCAGTGTACCCAAACGGACAGTGTATTTTCTGTTGTAAAACCAGTTAAACTTGTGATTTGATTTGTGAAAAATTGTGACGTGATGGCCAAGTTCCTCCTTCACATTTGATATCAGCAGGTCAAAATTGTATGAATTTACCTTTAAAAGTACAGACATCTGTCAATTTTTAAAAAAATGCATACCTGTGATAATTTTTCCTTAGAGCACCCGTGACCATATCATGAGAATATTTTAATCTAGGTTATTTAAATCTAGACGTAAAACAACGTCGTAACATCTTAGTTCATCTTGCTATGTTTGGACTATAAATGAGTATGGGAAAAAAAAATCGTTTGTGGATCAGTTTTAATTTAATAAGCTTCATTATTGAAATGGTTGGAAAACTACATTTTTTAGTATAAAGATATTTGATATTCTGTGTTGGTTAAAAAAAAGTACCAAAAATATTTACTATTTGCCTGACTATAACTCCTGTAATCTACCATAAATAGTTGGACACCTTACTAGCAGATCAAGGCACCCATTTTTGTTGCATGCAAGTTAAACGGGGAGTGAATGGTTTATCTGAATTGCATCCAATTACCCACCAGTCCTCAAAACAAAACCTTGGATACACTGGACAAAATAAAACAACATATAAAGGAGTGACATGGTTCAGTTTAGCCCCAACCAAAATCAATGCTCAGCATTTTCCTGGAAACAAGATAGCCAATCACATTGCAGAGCCCTGACAGCCCATTGGCTGTCAGGATTTGCCTATCTTGTTACCAGGTGTGTCGTTCTCTTTTTTTTCAGCATATGTTCCTGGCATTTCCTTTTTTTTCTTCCAACTGAATGTGTTCAGCTTTTGTAATCATTACAGGTTTTTGCTGTCGTCCATCTCAGTCAAAACAGAATAGCAGACTTTCTGAATCAGTCGAGCCGAGGATGCTGAGGGTAGAGTGAACGTTGGGGAAATCAGACAAGAAAACAAAAATTAAAATCAATTTATATTTATGACATCTCGTCGTATATGCGTACCATGACTCAGCAATGTACAGTATAAAATATCAGTTCTCTTACCAATGGCACTCCGTAGCCAGAGAGGCCTTCGATGGGCAGGTGTGTAGCAGCAGAGGAAATAAACAGGCACTCCTGATAGGGCAATGCCAATGCCAATCAGGGAGTTTACAGTGTCACTGTAGAGGGGAACCACCACCAGGAAGACCGTGCACAGACAGAAGACCACTGGGAAGATGATGCTGAGCTGAAGGGGAGCAAACCAGTTGAATTTAGCATCTTTAACATGAGCTAGAACACTCTGAAGCGAACTTGGAAGAGAGATGGAGGTTAACAGGGAGACGTGCATGAACGGTGTGCAGGTTAACACAGTCACCTTCAGGGGGCGCACACGGTCTGGTTGTTTCCAACGCAGGTACAGCTGCCCCAGTATGGAGAGGCCCACGAAGAACCAGTAACTGAAGCTGTAGTAATTAATTAACTTGAAGATGTCTTCAACACACAGATACACCAAAGCCATGGCACCCTAAACAGCAAAATCATACACTGTATGGTTAGTACATACACCAACGTGTGGACTCCATAGAATACAGAATAAAACATAGCTACAGAGTTAATACACAGAACCAGGAACTTAAGCTATAGAAATTAACTAGAAGATGTTCTTAATACACACACACACACACACACACACACACACACACAACAAAGCCATAGTGTCCTAAACTCCAACACCCTATACTATAAGGTTCGTACATACACATCGAAGTACAGAAACATACAGAACTACAGGGTTAATATGCTGACACTGCAACCAGACAATACAGCCATGCGGTAATGCCCAATATACATGTTACACATGGTAACACACACGCCCACAGATGAGCACGTCAGTGGTAAGTGGAGAACACTGAGGCGGGGACTGACATTGAAGAGCAGAGCTGGGACAGGGGTGAAGCGGTGGACGTGGATCATGCACAGAGAGTCGGGGAGGTGTCCCTCCCTTGAACCCACGAAGAACAGCCTGTGAGATGGGGAGTAAGAGCTTGTCATATTTACAGCAGGGAGCCTCGGATGTGCTCATATTGGTCTGATGCAGAAGGGACACCAGGCTATGCCATAATTTGAACTCGGTGTCAGCAATGGCAGCGGGGCCTCAAATCCCCTGTTTTACTGCGCATGTGTTACCAACCCATGTGCCCGTTGGTCAAACCCCCCGAAAATGTTACTTGTAAACAAGGCTGATGGATGTGGTCATGAAAGGGAGGGGTTTAAAAAAAAAAAAAAAGACGGAGATTCTTGTGTTTTCAGGATCTCACCGTGAGGCAGCCAGAATGGACGCGTTGAGTCCTCCAAAGCAAGACAGGGCGACGGCGAGGGGAATGGTCCAGTTTAACACCCCAAACACCTGATCTGCAAAAGTCTGTAGCACAGTCCAACTACTTAATTGTGTTCAATTACAATCAAGGACGATGCACATTTTCTATATGACCTGCATGATTACATATATGCAGATCATGTTAGTATTTCAAATATAACTTACTCTGACAAATTTGAAACATACTCTTTTATAATTTTCCGCAATATATGTCACAACTGCCAAATGTCACCTGCTGCCACACTTTGGTCAAATGTCCTGCATCTTTTCCAGTATTTTTGTGATGGTCTTACCACAGCCACAGCATCACTGTCCAGAATAGCATGCATGTCCAGCACTGTATAGTACGCCACATTGGTCAGGATGTAGATCACGGTCACTATCGGCATAGAGATAGCTATGGCCAGTGGAAGGTTTCTGCAGTTCACATTACAAACACCAGAGGGCAGAGAAACATTTATCACACAGTGTACCAAGACTGCAAAAAAGCAGCCTGTGGCAAAAAGTCACCAGGACTATAAGAATATCTTAATAGACTATGCAAGTCATATGATCAACAGAATAAGTGGTTTTAGGGCCTTCTGATAGAATGATGTTTGTCTATTTACTGATTGAGATGCTCCTATCTATGGTAGTAAAGTTTACTATGTAATACTTATCGAAATGATTTAACAAATATTGATTACACTGAAGACAAATAGGGTGTTATTATCGTTGTGATAAAGACAGCCCTGAAAAACATGAACTGGCAGACATACTTTTCCTGCCACTTTCACAGTCTTTCTCGTCCTATCTGTTATTTTTTTATAGTGCCTTTCTGAAAAAGGTCCCCTGAAGCACTTTACAGGAAATTGGTACAGACTGTTCCCCATTTAGGATGGGGTTAGATTCTGACCACCAGGTCGTAAATCAAAAATTACACGTCAGAAATGGCAGAGGTATAATGTACAGTACCAACTTGTACCGTAAATAGGTAACTACGATGAATTAAAGATGTCGTTCCACTAACTGATAACTGTAAGGATGAGACTGAGTAAGACAAGCTGTCTGTGAGTCTGGGCGAAGCGTGCTGCCGTTCTCTCTGACTGCACAGGGACGTCCCCAGAAATATAACTCTCAAAATATATACAGAAGCAAAACAGCCTATGGTATTATGCTCTAAGTGATATTATATATTTCAGAATATAATCATTTCAGGATTATGTTTGTGGAAGTACAATAACGTGTGAATTGCGCCTTTCCCGAGTGATCCCTTTGCTGCGACTGCATGTGATGACAAATCAGGAAACCTGTAATACGCCATAACACACTGGCATTCCCTGGTTAAAAAAAAACTATATGAAAAGCGTTCCTTGGTGAACATCACTCAGTTATTAGTGGAGAAGCACATAAAATAAACACCAATCAAATCGAATATATTAGTTTTTTTTACACCAACGTTTCAGCCTGGCTTCCCTGGTCTTTTTTCCCCACGCACCACTACTACAACTGCTGCACAATGCTCTGCACGCACTCACTAGCGTAGCGCTGCCAGTCATATGCTTAATTTCACCTAATAATTTCCTGTATACACAATACACTGGTAACGTCAAGCCAGACTACAAAGGAGAGAAACCAAAAGCTCCACAGTGCAGGGGGAAAAAAAAAACCCTACTGGTCCAAGTTTGACTGGCTACCCAATCCTCATTAGTGTGCTAACAAAATACTACACATGACTTGATCAAACTCAAAATGATCTAAATCTGAATGTCCATCTGAAGCCCATCTGTGTGCTAGGTGTAGATGTAGATGTCTAACAGAACCCCTTGTCGAGGTTCATGGTGCTACACTGTAGGTCAGTGGCTCTAACTCAGCATCTCTCTCAAGTGCTGTGACATATAATGGTACTTGACCCTTGAAAGCACTTAATTCTTGTAAACAAAGCTTGGAAACAGTGCTGTACTTAACAGGAAACCTGTGAAGTGAGAACAGTATGGGACTTGTGTGGTCATATTTTCTGACCCTGCATCCCAATTCTAGAAGCTGTGTTCTGAATATGCTATAGACTGTTTAATATGTGACTATTTTGCATAAATCTCAGACAGGAATAGGATGTTTGAAACAGGTCTTTATTAAGCTACTATAAACTGGTCAGATAGAACACCTGAAGCCAGGGGTGTGTTCATTATGTACACTTAAGCTCCCATCAGTGAATCTATAAGTAGGGTCCTGAAGGGCTGCAGTGGGTGCAGGTTTCTGCTTTTAATTGAACCTTAATGTCAACTAAACATTTCTCGTATCATTACTGGGTCAATCCAGAAATTCTCAGTAAGCTTTATTTGTTTTTATTAAGAATTTAAAAAGCATAACGTTGATTTACTGCTATCGTTACTTAATGTTTAACAGTTACAATATATTTTAATCGATTTCTTGTGAATAATTACTTAAGTCTCTGCTCCTGATTAAGCATTCTTTGTCGCTGGCACATTTTACCTTTCTCCTGTATAACGTATGCATGTTACAAATGGCAAATGTAATATTGCAAATTTATTATGAAAGGCAGTGATTCTGTTTTTCTATCCCTCCCCTTTGTCAACCCTTTCCACTGGCATCCATCTCCATCCGGTTCCTTCCGGACCGAACCCCATTCCTTGGTCAACTGTGCCTTCTTGGCCTTAACACGTACCTCTCTGGGTTCTTGATCTCCTCCGTGACAAAGTTGAGGGTATCCCAGCCAGAGTAGGAGAAGAGAGCAGAGTAAAGGGCTAGTGCCACATGTCCGGGGTCTTTTGAGGAGTTATCAAACAGCCCCTCAAAGTTCTGAGTGTGACCTAAGGCCCCCAGAAGAACGGGCAAAGAGACAGACAAGAACAGAGACACAGAGAGAAAGAATAAGTAAGAAAGACAAAGAGACGAGCAGGAAGTTTTATTTTCACTAGGGACGACATTAGTTAACTAGTCAACTGATTACCACTAAATAACAAAATTGTTTGACCAATGCTATCAGTTAAAAATTAACCGGCTGTAAACAAGCTTCGTGGTACACACTTGAATCCGCAGTTTTATCATCTTCATTATAAGGAATGTTTGAGTTCTACACGTTGGTTGTAAATTAGTAACACAAATCAACACAGACTGTGGAAAAAAATATTCAATTAAAAATGAAGTGGGCTGCCCAAGGGAGGTCCGTATAGAACTATTTTGATTGACAACTGTAGTACGATATAAACCGTGCATTTAAGCTCACCAGCATTCCATGTTAGATGCAATACTGCATCAGCACTAAACATCTGCAAGTTCTGATGGTTAAAGGGCATCCAACCCTTCTGTCCATAGCAAACAAGCAAATGGAATTAATTGTTAGCAATGAAGGAGTGGGCTGTTGTGACACCTGCCACAGAGTGTAGCCATGCGATGGCCAATGATCAGAAAAACAAAAGTGACAAAAAATGCCACAAATTTTTCTACTAGGAGGAAAAAAATGTAATCCTGGGTAGATAACGTGACAAGTGGAAAACGTGAGTGACATCTCATCACTTCTAAATGTATATCCACTATAATACTGGAAAAACAGGTCGAGATTGTCATGACAAGCAAATCTGGCGAGACTTCAGAGCGGGTATTCTCTACTGCCAGCGTGACAGGAAATACACTTTGTTAAAGACGAAGAGCAAAAACTATTATTTTCTTTAACTTAAAGAAACTGTTAAAAGTAGCATCAACTAAATAGTTGCATGTTGCAGAAACTGAATGTGTTACACTAGAAAATCAAGTGTTAAAGCATTATTGGCTTTGAATATACATTTTGAATGAGACATGTGTGAGACCGCAAGCCTGTCGATCATGCGGTTAATCATCATCCAATCACAATCAGATGCGGGCAAAAAGAATTTTCGAAAACTTGCATCCTAGTTTTAGCCACAGCTTAATGTTATTTTAGGGCCAATAGTGAAACACACATTCACAGTTGTGCGGGCTATTACACCTATTCCCCTCCTTGCTTCTCTCGCCATTGCCGTTTCAGCAGCGCCTCCACCCTCCATAGTGTGCATCGCTGTTGAGATGTGAGCTGTTTGTACCTTGGAAAATCTTCACCAGGCCAGTGATGATGACGGCGATGAGGGCGATGACTTTGGCGTAGGTGAAAAAGTCCTGTACGCGAGTGCCCCACTTGACATACGCACAGTTCACAAAGGTCAACAAACCTGGAGAAGACACGCGCATTACAGTTATGAAAACTAGGGTTCTTAAAGCAAGACGTCTACTGAACAGGGTTGTACCACACCAGCCAGGACTGTACCAATGGGTCAGCAGGTATTTAAGTAATAAGAATGATGTTTTTACGTATAAAATCCACAGTGCACCTTAAAATGTGGATCCCTGATGCAATAGCCTGTTAAAATATTTAAATAATTCAAAAAAGAAACTGAAACTATGCCAGAACCTGTAGAATAAGTCATGTGTGAAGCAACTACAGTAACAGCTAAAAAAAAGTTAAAAAAAAAAAAAAGTCTGTTGCACAGTTAATGACACACCTGCAAAGCAATTTCAATAACTAAATTAGAAGGCGTAAAAAAGATCTAGAAACAGGAGACAGACTATCCCCTGCTGTACCTAGTCTCAGAGATGGCAATATCCTGCCCGCATACCTCAACACTAATTCTTTGCTTTATTATTAACACTCAATTCAAAGGAAGAGGTCAATCAGGTCAAGCTCCCTTGGGGGAAAAAAGAAAGAGTAAGAAAGAGTAAGCCAGGCAAGCTGGGACCACGCGCACACAGCTGGAGCCCACAGCATGTGTATATATTTCTGCTTATGGTTGAGGGTGGTGTGCAGAATGTACTGCTTTTCTGTATTACTTTTAATCGAACCTTAATCTCAATTAAACATTATTGACTTTTTTTCTGTAGTCACTGTGTCAGTCCAGAAATTCAAGAAATTCAATGAGCTTTATTCACTTTAATATGAATTTTAAAAGCATGACAAAAGACTTACTGATGTTGCTTTGCAACAATTTTTAAGATGTGGTATTTTTTTGATCTTTTAATCCATTTCTTGTTAATAGTGCCTTAAATCACTGCTTCTGATTAATAATTCTTTGTCATTGGCACATGTTTGTGTTGCTTATTTACCATAACAATTTGTATACAGTAAATATCACTGAATTTGGAATAAACACCACGCCTAATTATCCAGATATTTCCTGCTTTGATTCTGCAGTTAGAGGGACATTTAATGTCAGATTTATATTTTTTGTTATAGACCTTGAAGTAAAAGAGTCTCACACTTGGTGGAAAATTATAATGAAGAATGCAGAGATGAAATAATGTAGCTTTTCATTAAGATAATGTTCAAACTAAGATAAAGGAATTGGAAAAAAAACCTGCCCCCACTGGGCTCTCCTGGAAACCTGCCCCCCTGCTATACACTCAGTGTCATGTGTTGTATGTAAAATGGCAGTCCACAGATCATAGTGTGCAGCGCGAACACATGGACAAAGTGTGAAGAACAGTGTAGACAATGTGTAGTGTGTAGCAGCCCTTTACAGGGGGTGGTGTGTAGAGTACAGTGTACAGTGGAGCCAGGCTGTGGGATAAGGAAGTTTGCTTGCTGACACCAGCACTCCTGCCTGTTGTTTGTCTGAGATAAAAAAGCTGAGCGCAGCAAAAAGAGCGGAGAGAGAGTCGGCGCACATCTTGTACGTCTGCTAACTGGACTCTGTGGAACCGAGGGGCTCTGCGGCGTACTTCCAGCGCAATAAGTAAAGCGAATACGGAAGACAAGCCCTCCTTGCCGACACCCCTGGTGCTGTCAGTAATCATTAATCCATTCATCACAGCTTGTGTGAGCTCACACACGGCCGGGCGCTGTGATAATTACACACTGCCGCTTCCTCAGCCTCAGTTGGGGAGGAAGTAACGAGGAAGTAATTACAGCGATTTCTTAAGGTCCTCTGACAGCGCATCGCTTTACATTAAAACATCAGTTTTCCCACTGACGGCAAGGTCAGAGCAAAAACTTTTTACGAATAAATCTTTGGGGGGGGACAAAGGAGTATTTATGGCTAAATCCATTTCTCTTGTTCCTGTTTCCTACCCACTCAAAGAGCCCTGAGAAGGGTTTGTGGGATGCTGTAACGTATGGTTGTCGTGCAGCCTTTACATTCCGTGACCTTCGCAGTGGCAGAATGAGTGCTCTTTGCCCTCCGTAGCATCTGCCTAAATCTTTACCCGCACTCCCGTTTATGAACGCTGCGCCCAATGTTATTGCTACGTGGCTCTTAGTGTTGTTTGTTCGTGCTGATATAAACGCATTAGGCCGCGTGCAAAGGGACCATAAAAACGTGACTCAGGCTCGCGCGTCACTCATTGATAGATTAATAAAAAAAAAAAAAGTGAAGCTTTGCTCAGCAATAACATTTGCTGAAGTTGTGCTGTTCTGTGTCTTTGTGCCCCCCTGGGAAGATGTAAGAGTAATGGAGGCTTGTTTGAGGTTTCTTCACTAGCTTAGGGGAATGGCTAGAACCTCTGCTTCTAAGTGACCTCAGGTTTCCTGTACCTTGTATTTCAGTCTTTTTTTGTCTTGTGCTGCCATAATTAGTGATAAGGGTGAGGGTCAAAGTTTTAATGCAGGAATGGACTTTATCTCACCGCTATCAGCAAATTCATGTTCTCAGTGCGCAACTAATCAGTGTGTCTCTAAGTGATTTTGCTGAGCAGGCCGTATTCTCAGCATGGCAAAGCCTCAGCCCAAAAACTGTGGACTCTCTACTGCCCTCTCTGTGCCACAAGGGAAGCACATACGTCAGCTCAGAATACAACCCCCCCCCCTCCCTGCCCTCCTCCTTGGCTGTTAATATTTCTGACTCTTCACCACTCAGCATCCCAGCGAGCACCTTTCCACCTCGTGCTGAAGGCAGAGCACATGCTAGGCTCTCTCAAATTTTAACTGTTTTTGCAAAACATCAGTGTCTAGACTGCCTGCGTCCAACAGGTGAAGGCACAATTAAGAGGAAACAAAAATTCCGATTACTTACTATCACCAAATATCCCGCCCCCAACCCCACCCTTACAAGGTTGTCTTACTCACAGATGCAAGCAGCAGCCAGCAGGCGGTTGGCGATGTAGGGAGCGATGCAGGTGGGGAAGATGGGCTGCACCATGTAGTTGGAGAAGGTGATGGCAATGACAGCCTGGCTGGTGGGCTCGATTATCAGCAGCGACGTCCACAAGCGGATGAAGGCCAAGAATCCACCGAAGGCCTCCAGAATGTAAGCATAGCTGGCGCCTGACTTTGTAATAGTGGTGCCCAGTTCGGCGTAGCACAGTGCTCCAAACACTGAGAACAGTCCACCAATGGCCCACACTACCAGCGACAGCCCGTAGGAGGCGCTGTACATCAGTACACCCTTTGGGGATACGAAGATCCCAGAGCCAATCATGTTGCCCACGATGAGGCACACACCATTGAGGAGCGAGATCTCCTTCTTCAGCTTCATGGACTCCTCGGACCCGGCATCATTCAGAGGCCCAGTGCCATTGGATGTCTCTGAAACAGGCTCATTCTTTAACGCCGGGCTGTACGATGCCATAGTGCGTGTAAGTTGTGTGCGTTCTTGTATAATGTCCTTAAAAAAGGCAGTCCTGTTCTTTTTTTTTTTTTATATACTGTCTTAGACTTCACTGTCCGGTGGCGGTCATCGTAACAGTATCTGGTGACACGAAGAAAGAAAAAAAAAAAAAAAAGCAGTCAACAGTATTCATTCTTCATGCTACTAGCCTTGCTTAGTGTTTTCATGTGTGTTTAAAGGTGTAAAATTTTTCCACTGTATTCATATTGTACGTTGTATGAGAAGATGAACTATTAATGATGTGCATGTATTATTACGCATTGTAAAAGGTGTGTTCCATGTCATTGACCTGAGCGGAACGATGTGTACTTCTTAAGCAGACAAGAGGGGAAAAAACTGAGTAACACACACACACACACACACACACACACACACACACACACACACACACACACACACACAAAGTGTATTTGCCCTTGCTGAAAGCTAATGGCTATTTCATGGCAATTAGTAACTTGAGCAAATAGTCCATTATACAAGTATATATAGAAGCAGAAAAACAGATAAAGCCCAGAGAGATGAAAAGTGCTGAACACGGAAAAAGAGCCACTGACGCTTCAGCCTTCTCTTCACGGAGCTGGTTCACACACACACGCATGCTCCGCTGCTTTTCCCCCAGCCGAAGGCCAATCACTCTGAAATGGCAGCTGCATGCCTAAGCTTCTGTGCCAAGCACACAACGGGTCGGACAACAAAATTATTGGTGATCAATAATTCGGCATGCTCTCACACACAGACAGTTTCCGATGCGCTATACAGCACCATAAAGCAGTCAATGCCAAGAAAACAGACAGTGCTAAAGGGTAGCACCAACAAGAGCATTTATAATGCTGACACTCAACAAACAGAACCCCATTACAGTCATACACTTGACTCAGCACAGTCACATGCCAGTTCTCTGCCCTCTGCGTGGGCTTCAGTGGTCAGAATGGGGTTTGGCGTGCGCACACAGCCAAATCTTGCTGATCTATATGTCTCTTTGCCCCTCCCCTCCCCTCCATTCCCCCCCAAGTCCTTTTAACACACACCTTTATCCAGCAACCTGTAGAGGTCCTTACTTTGGTTTGATGATATTTGGGATGGGAAGAATGATCCCTGACTAAACTGTAACGACAGAAGCAGAAAGAACAGTTGGAATAGTTCCCCCTCCACTGACCCACAGTGCTGACTGTGTATCCTAGTACTTCCTAATAGCTAATGTCACACTAATTAATAACAGAGAACCGGCTTCATCCAGACGGAGTATCATGACACACCAAGTGAGGGTGATCGCTAAAGCAGTGTTGTCACAGAGAAAGGGGCACAATACGGAGTGGCGCTGACACAGATTAGCAGATTAAACGCATAGATGTGACCGACGGACAGAATATTGATACAAGAACCAGGCAAAATACTGCAGGAGAATTGAAGATCGGGCAAAAAGAACAGTAAGATGCGGCGACCAGAACCCTGACTGTGCACATTAAAATGAGGAAACCAACCACAGAAGGCAGAGGGGGTCTTCCGAGAATACCGGAGTCAAAAATCAGACACTGATACCTTTATACGTTTGTAAAGGGCAGCGTGGGAGATGGGGTTTGAGGACGCATGGAAAAGCAGTGCAGCATCAGAGGGCGAAGGCGTCACAAAGCGAAAGGATTAGTGTCAGAAACAAGAAGACAATATAAATAAACGCATATACGTAGACCGCACGTGGTCACATGAGAATCGACCGCACAGCCGGACATCGCAATAAGACTGAAGAATTCAAGACAGTGGGGGTACGTTAGGACCTCTGGTTCAAGGTTCACGAATATAGATAACTTCTGCAAAAACATAACGCTACGGTTCAAGGCTGCTGTCCAAAATCATTCCCTTGTCTAAATAATTGTTCCTAAATGTTAATTCAGACGCGTCTTGACAGCCTATAGTGGTGTTTAAATATATGTGAAATTCACTTCCCTTACGCTTACTTTAGGGCAGAAAACACGCCCAAGAGTTTAAGCAGAACATCGGTAAAATAAACGATACCTTAAAGGTAGTTTCATTAAAACATGTTTACCTGAAAGTGCATACAAGCAAGGCAAGGTTTTACTATGGTGTACTGTGTTTGCTCAATCTATTTAATCAAAACAAGTTATGCGACCGGCAGAATGGAGAACGCGCTGACACAACCTGAGCCTTAACATTTAAATCACTGCAAACGTCGTATAACCAAAAAAAGAAAAATATCACCAACTCATTATTATTATTAACGCAAATCCAAATTATGGAGCGTTTACCTTTGGAAATGTATAACAACTTGTTCCGATCAGCTGTCTCGGCGTTGATAATTACATGGGCTTCCTTGCATTGATCTGTCACTTTCTCATTGTTTCCACGCGTGTCTCCCGTGACCCTCGATTTAAGTTGTGCAAATAAGATGAGTTTGAACCACAAGTCTGAATATGAGCTCTAATCTCAGCGCTCGCTCTTTCACGCTGTATTGTCGCTTTTTTTATACTGTCGCTCACTATTTCTGCCAGAAGGTGCTGCTAGTTTTTGATCAGCTGATAAAGTTCTGCTTTCTGCCTCGGTACTGTTAAGGAAACGAAAGGGAGTAGTAAGTGCGGGAGGGTGCTTGGTATTAGATTTTGTTATAGCGGGCTATACAGCTCAACAGCGTGAATGACTGATGTGTTCCCACCATTTATAAAACAAGTACTAAACCGGATCATGAACTGAAAATAACCTGCACTTGACTATGTTTTGATGTTTAACTGTCTCTGATTATAGTTTGAATTGTTTGTATATGATTCTTACTGTTGTTTTGTATGTTTCCTTGATAACAGGCGATGTAAGCATTGACATGCTGTACTGAAAGCAAATTACAACTTGTTGTGTGGCATTAATAAATGATTCTGATTCTGACTGCAATTGTTTTCTTGCTTATATAGCATTCTCCTTTAAATAAATTAACGTTTTAACGGATGACAAATCCATCCATCTATATATAGTAACTAAATATATATATATATATATATATCCACGTGAAGTCTTTTTATGTTGTACGAAGTACATTAAAACTTTCTTTTTCTTCTTTTGGAAAACTGATACAAATACAGTAACAACATGAGTAGAGAAGCAGAGAGCAGACCTAGAGAACTACGACTGGAGCACCAACGCTTGAAGTAATTAAGATAATCTGTTTTGTCCGAACGAATGTGAGCAAGAAGGTGCTGCTTTGGAAAGTCACATATACTGTACTTGAAGGTCATTGCCTTAGTATCTAATTCCCCAGTGACTCATTCCTCAAGCACAATTGCCTGTAACCTAGAAACAAAACTGAAAAAAAAATCTATTATGTATCAGGGCATAGATTGCTGTATGTACAGCAATTCAGTGTCACTCATGAAAGATGATTTTTGACCAATAGGATAGACACTGAGTTGTTGCCTCAACAGGCATGTAGTCAAATGCAAAGGATATTTACATTAAATGAATTACAATGTTCTCACAGTACTTAAATGCATCTACCATAACTCCTTAAGAGCTCAAAACAAAACAGTTCTTATTTACTCAGTCTTGCTTTTCTCTGCAACTTTAACAGTGTTTCGGCAAGCACATGTTTGTGCTATAACAATTTCTTTTTTCTGCACCTGTGTCTTTCCCAAAATTCTTCTCTATGGGCACAGGTTGTCCTGGTATCTGGAACTGACGATTACGGTTCTTTTTGGGATACTTAAACAATGTCGAAGTGCCTACGTTAGGCTACAAGACTGAGCAACGAAAACATCGGTATTTATTGTGTTGGAGCAGATATGAAAGTCTGTGTTGTAACGTGGTATCCCTGGATTATGGTACGATTGGCTAAAGTAACTGAAAATGAGAGGCATACCTTATACATGAATTAAAATGAAACTGGTAGATTATGTAAATGAGCTTCCTTTTTAGTACTGCCTCACACTTGAGGACTTTACCCTGAACTACAACAGGGCCAAGATACTTAAACAGAAAAACTAGGGAAAAGGAGGAAAAACAGACATCCCTCCTACTCAACAATTATAATAAGTCCCACATTTGGAAAAATAGGGACTGAGCATATCAACCCTCATCTGGAATTAAAATTAACACAAGTCAGTGTTGGACCAATAATGTTACATTGTGTGTATGTGATTTGGAGGAAAAAATACTGAAACAGTAAAGGAGTTAGTTGGGGTTGAAGACACACTTCCAGCCATAGGCAGAAATCCCGGGGGGGAAGCAGGACAGGGGGGACATGTGCCCCTCTTCTGAAGGGTTTTGCCCTCCCCTAGTATGTCATTGTAAACTATGTCATTTGTGTCCTCCTCAGGAATAGGTTTAGGAAAATATTCCTATTTATTCCCCCCCCCCCAAAAAAAAGTGAAATGAGATTTCTACCCCTGCTTCCAGCAACAGTTTTGCCACCTCACATGAAGGATGTGAAGAGTGACATTACAAAGAAGATTATTTAGTAGGAAACAGGCAAACATCCAAGGAGCAATGGGTGCAAGTAGATTTTTAACTCAGTCATAATAACTTTAACTGACCAGAGAAGTGTTCCAGAAAGTTGGTTTATAGAACTGTTATAGAGTTCAAATCTCAACTCTGAGCTGGACAGCTCTGACACGACATACCCAGAGTTTTTGGTTCCAGAAGAGCTGATTACGATTTCAGCAATCAGAGTTAATAAACTCTAAGTAGCATGACCCTCACTGAATCTCATTCACGCGGAACAATGAAAAGCCATCATCAGTAGGTCATTGAAACAATAATTAAACATGAAAGCAGCAGCCAAAAAGTGTAGAACACTATAATTTATGTCTACGGAGCTTGAACTTGAAATGTCTACAGACGCAGATTAAATTCAATTAATTTTTACATAGCACCTTTTACAACAAAGTTCCTCAAAGCGCTTTACAGATCTCACAGTGAATGATTGCAGGAAATTAAAGAGATGGAGTAGCATACAATGGTAGTCCAACTAAACGTGTTACTAACTAAATCCACAGTTATTTAATGTACACCTGCCCTGTGTGATCTAAACAATGTCCAATATCACAATAGAGTAGTTTCATTGAATAGCCAATTCAAAAACTTCCTGCTTTTGTCAGTGATTGAATACTCCTGAGGTTTTACCTCATAACACTGAGTAAGGTTATGGTAAGAAGATGAGGACATAATTACAGTCCACTCAGTGGAAAGAAATATGGGAAGGATTGCAGAGGTATGTTTTCACTATTTCAATTTACTGTTTGATCTACATATACTTAATTTATTGCTTGTTGTCTCTAACAGAGTTTACATGATCAAAAACATTAATGGTATCCATCCACCTTGATGACATGGCAAAGCTCAATGTGAAGTTGTTTCTGCACAGTTGCGAATTTCCTATTACGAGTGAAACTGTGAAAAATGACGATTAACAGGTGTTATTTTTTTATATTTTACCTTTAAACAACTATATAAAAACCACCTGTAGAAGCAGATAAAAAGTATGATATCCAGATGGAACAAATGACCTCTTTAAAAAGCAAACCCACTTCACAAAATAGAACTTCTGGAGCCACCAATTAAACATGAACTTGGTGGTTGTCAAAAGCTAGCTGAAATAATTTTTGAGGAATTCAGTGGAAACTGAATTTAGCTCAAACAGGTCATTATTAGTTATACCATTCACAGGTATTTACCGTGGAAACAAAGTATCTTTCGTTTGTGACAGCTGCTCTTTTTAGTTGCTATTATTTATAAGACATGCATTAATGACTCATCCATTAGATTATTGTACGGGTTATACTATGTACTTAACTATTGTCAGACGTGATACTGCCTTCTTCACATATGTAATTACATCTTTAACGTTGTAATTTGGGGAAAAAAGCGGTACTGTTACATTTTTACAAACGTATTCCACGCACCATCTATGACACAACGTGCACTCACAAACACCCAGCCACCTTCAGTGTATTGGAACGATGTGGCACGTTCTCTTACTTTTCTCGTGGTTCAAATGCGGTGACGGTGTGGCTAATCAGAGCTCGGTTTTAAAACGCGGCGACGGTCTGGCCAATCAGAGCTCGGTTTTCAAACGCGGTGACAGTGTGGCCAATCAGAGCTCCGCGTTCATTTTTATCGTTTGTCTTCAAGACGCGTTAAATCAAGTGCAAAGCCGTTGGTGAGCATTTTGAAGGGCCTAACGGAAGTCTTTACACTTTTTGGAAAGTTAATTTTTTAATTTTTTTCTTCAAATTAAGTAAGGACCCTGTAGGACTAGTGAGTAACTTTCTGAAGACAGACGTTTTCTGTGGTTCGGTAGTCGCTTTTCTTTGGTATATTAGTTGTTTGGTTTTATTTGATAAGAGCGTTTTTCATTTTTTGTAGTAAGAATGTGTTTTAGGGTTTTAATATTATTTTATATAATATTGCAGCCTACGAGGTAATATTAATATTGTATGGTGCCTTGCCACGCCATTGCCAGTGTGTACTTAATAAGCCAAATTTCATAAAAGTTGGGCTGACTTCCTCAGCGGGTGTTTGCTGGGAAGCCAAACATTAAGTGATGTCGCAAAATAATCTGGGTGTAGTTTTTTTGAGTATTTGTGGCAACTATATAAACAATAAAAAAAAAACAAGCAGCATTTTACATTTAAAATAATGTTGGATATGTTATAAATGTGTGCATGTATCTTGCTCCCCCCCAGGAATGTCTCTCTGTGAGGATTTACTTCTCTGCAACTTCCCCAAGTGCAGAGTGAAGCTCAGCGGCTTTGCTTGGGTTACAGCCTGCTCGCACGCCTTCTGCGATCAGCACGGTTCAGGGGAGTTCAGCCACTCCCCAGCCATATGCCCCGCCTGTTCATCTGCGCTGTCGGGGAAACTAGACATCGTTCGCACTGAGCTGTCACCGTCCGAAGAGTACAAGGCCATGGTGTTGGCAGGCCTGAAGCCCGAGACTGTTTTAGATATCTGTACTCGTGCCCTAGCTTTCTGGACCTACCAGGTATTTCAGTGTGTAGCATGTGTGTTTGGCACTAGAGTGGAAGCGCTGCTTCTGAGCCATAGCTGTTCTAACAGGTTCAACAGGAGCGCTTGTTCCAGGAGTACAGCCTGTCGCGAGCAGAGTCTCAGGTGAAGCAGACAGAAAAGCTGCTTGCTCAGCAGAACCAGAACCGAGAGCTGGAGCTCAGTGCCATGAAGGGAGAGATATCTTCTCTAAAGAAGGTTCTGTCTCTCTGCCCAGAACATGGCCCTGAAAAAAGCTTAGACATTAAAGCACTGCATGTCTCTGAACATCCAACAAATCATTTACTCCAGGTGATGGAGGAGTACAAGCGGAAGTACAGCGAGGTGTCAGAGAGGTTAATGGAGAGGAACAGGCAGTACCAGAAGCTGCAAGGCCTTTACGACTCCCTGCGTCTACGAAACATGGTGGTCGGGGAGAAGGAGGGTGGCCGCTTGGCCCCTGTCGAAAACATCTTCGGTCCTAGACGGAATAATGCAATTTGGGAGGGAGGTAGTAAGAATGGAGAACAGTGGAGTTCACGGACTTAAATCTAACAGGAGTTGTTGCAGTAAATGATCAGCCAAACGTGAACTGAGAAATGCATGAAAGTCTGTTGTTTAAAGCTTAAGAATCCGTCTTGTAATTACATGGGAACAAAGGGTTTCAGTACAGAGACGAAAGTAATCAGGAACGGTAAAGTAACAGTTCATGAGTCCCTTTCTTTGTATGTCTCAGATGTAATGGAGAGCTCTCTGTCCTTTCCCAGGTATAGGAGTGCGGAACTCCCCTTACGGCAATCTGCACTTTCTGAGACCTGGGTCAGAGGAGGAGAGGAATTTCTCCACTATAGACGCTGATGGGTCCAAGAGCTTCTTTCAGTTTAGCACCCCTACCCAGAACCAGAGTAACACCTTTATGAAGAAGCATCGAAGCCAACTTTAAGGTCACAATATTACAACTTTAAGGTCACAATGACAAGTTTGCAGTGACGCTGATATACGTTCTTATTCAGCGATGCACTGCCTCGTCCACGTGATTTCCCTGCAGTAGAAGCATATTTTAAAAGTCACATGCATCTCATTCTGTGGCCAAATTTTGTTGCAGTGGATTTGTAACTGGTGATAACAGTCCAGATATACTGCCATCTTCAATAACTACTAAAATCAAACTTGGACTGTCACTGCAGTGAAATATACTGTGAATGAGTGCGTGTACAAAACAAAGACAAATAGAACCTCTCAGTTGTCATCAAAATGGAATCAACTTTAGATGCTAGTTTTACGGTTGTGTAAAACGGTACGGTTGTCTAATAAGTATTGTAGATGTTTAATTTTTTTTTATTTAAAAAATGGACGAGTTAGCATTTCTGCCTCAGTTGTAAGGAGGAACAAAACCTAGATTTTTCACTGTATATGAAAATAAAAATGGAACAAGCATTTCATTTTCCTTCACTTTATGGATCTAATCTACTGAATATCTTTTCCAATTTTTACATACAAAACAGTCCTCAACGCAGCCATTCCAACAGAATACAAAAGGTACATTTTATACATATTTACAGAGACCACACAGGAGGCAGTAATATTTACGCTGAATTCCAGGTCTTACAAAGCTCTTGTCTTCTGCTAGAGTCTTGTTAATGGCAGCTGCCTCCTTACTCGCTCTGTGGCCGGTAGCTGACAGAGGCTGCTGTTTGGCTCCGTGCTGCCTGTCTCTTGCCGTTGACAATGAGGAGCAGTGGCGAGTCCACGCGTATGCTGCGAAAATCAAAAGACTGGGCGGGGGAAGGGGTGTTCCAGAAAGACTATAATAAGAAGAGATGCTCAGAGCAAGCACTCCCAAAAAGTGACAACCCCTTACTTATCCAAGCCTGATGAAATTTAATACACTTAACATTTTTGTATCTTTGAACTTGACTGTAGTGATAAAAAAATGTGGTATAGGCACCCAGTGCCTACTAGGGTATACACTGGGTACCCACATTATAACATCAAATTAATTACACTGCACTTGTTCATTGGTGCTTCAAGTGAGCCCAGTTTTGTGTTATATCTAATCTGGACACCCACATGATCCCGTTAGTGCGAAACCTGCTTGCGTAGGTTCCCAGTTAGAGTCAAATGACAAAGAATAAGACTAATAATCACAGAAAACTGGATGGATCTCTGTATTGTCAATGTGAGGTACTGACCCGATCTTTGTGTGCAATGCTGTGCCGTTTGACCTGAGGCTCGGGGATGACAACCGTGTCCCCAATCAGCACCCCCCAACTGTCCGCAGTGTTGTAGACCATGACGACACAGCAGGTCTCCTCGCTGTCCACCAGACCGAATGTGCTATGGCAAATAAAGGACCAGTTACACAACTGGCTTTTCTAGGCACGTGCACACACACACACACGCACACACTGCATAGTTCTGTAGCAGCTAAAGTTCTGTCTGCTGTCTGTACCAGAGTACAAACATGGACCATGTAAAAATGTCATTCTACCAAAATTTTACAATTTCAAATGTTGCTGGTGCTGAATAATTTGTGCTACTGTAAAGAGCTGGGT
Organism: Chitala chitala; assembly: GCA_025773905.1. Lineage (NCBI taxonomy): Eukaryota > Metazoa > Chordata > Actinopteri > Osteoglossiformes > Notopteridae > Chitala > Chitala chitala. Next base: position 8,288 of record JABJVR010047407.1, on the reverse strand, counting down.
ATCAATGTAGCACGTGTGGGTAAACGATAAGAAAAGCTTAAGTGAATATGAGTGAAATTTCTGAAAAATGAAATTTTGTGATGTTCTCTACAGTACATCAAAGCTGGGGTACCAAACAGGAGTGGAACCCTAGCATGACTCCAAGGGCCTGTGACTGACAGGAGCCTTCAAAAATTAGAAGATATAATAACAACACAACCTTCAACATAACATCTTTCATGAGGCCCAAAATCTCTAGCGGTGCTTCTGCATCAAAGTCCATTATCTTTGAAAGGGCATGACATCAAATGAACAAAAAAAGAATATTCCCAAGTACTGGCCTTGGTCAAAAAGTTTAGGGGTGATTGTAAATTAACTGGTACATTATGGTCCAAGCATGACAAAAAACACAACACAAAGGGGGGGGGGGGGGTTTGAAGAGGCTTAGAGTTTGTTCTGAAATTTTGGTCTGAGGGCTGGGCTGCAATAAGCTGTGTAAAGCTGTGGAGCTGTGCTCCTCAAAGTACAGAGCAGCTCTGTTCCAAGATCGGGCCAAGGCAACTTACAAGGCCATGCGGCCCTCAGGCGCGAGGCTGAACACAACTTTCCCAAGGGCTGCCGACCCAGAGTTGACGCCATGAGAGAGGGCTGAGAGGCACCGTGGTTCCAGGCTTCCGACGCGGCCCGAGGGGGAATGGAACTGCGGTGAGGAACAGGGCCCTAGTGCCGACACACTGAGGGATGTCAGCATCGTTCTCAGCCTTCGAGCCTTCACCTTTCCCTGGGAGAGATGAACAGTCACCCTTGAACTCACGTGGTCACATAGATGAAACCATGCTCTAAACTGATACGCTGGAAAACTGTTCCTGACATTGTCTTTCAGAAAAACTTTAAGTCTTATACATACATGACTTAACAATAGGCTTTGTATACTAGACTGTCAAAGACTTCATTACCATTTAAAAAAAAAAAAAAAAAATCTGGTGAGGGCAGATAAAAGCATGCATGAGGATGTCATTTCTGTTTAGTTGTTGGCAAGTGATTGTATAAGAGAGTACATAAGTGTTAAGATGTCCCCGTATCCCAGCATGCCTTGTTGTCCCTTAGGGCAGTGAGCCGCTCCAGGTAGTCCAACAGCTGCCGTTCTCTGTCAGGAGGCTCCTCCCACGCTGGGTCCAGAGCCGCTGCTCGACTGAAGCCAGCCAGTGCTGAGCCAAACATCTCCTCGTATTGGAAGAGCTGTGGAATTGGGAGATTGCAGTCACGTGACCCACATGGAGGTGTCCGCCATTTTGGAGGTCCAGTGAAATGGCAAACTATCCAAGGACAGTGATAAACTCTAAGGAAAAACTAAAGATGTCTGGTGACGATACTTTGTATAGTCTGTATTAGCAGCATTTACATCATACTGAACTTGATTGCCACAAGGTTAAAGTGTCCATTCTTAGCTCTTATAAGCCATATGCTGCCCAAGATGTTTCGTTTATGTCCCACATGGCAAATGGTGTGAGTCCACCTGACTATGAGTTTAGAGAAAATCCATTACCATACTCAAAATGTGAAGGCATACAAGAGTGTGGATAGTTATAAATACCTTGCGTTTGGTTGGTGGGCTAAATGACACAAAAATTTGGCATTCGAAGTAAATAAAGATACATGTCAAAGAATGTGTGTACTGCATTAATCCTTTCCTGAAAAACATGGTTTGTGTAAGTATGAGTCTAAAAAAATGAGGATACCCCAATTCCATTTTAAATGGTAAATGTGATTCAGTTTTATGGTTTTACGTACAGTATTGTTCAAAATAATACCAGTACAATGTGACTAACCAGAATAATCCAGGTTTTTAGTATATTTTTTATTGCTACATGGCAAACAAGTTACCTGTAGGTGCAGTACATTCTCAGAAAACAAACAAGATGCAGCATTCATGACATGCACGCTCTTAAGGCTGTGCAACTGGGCAATTAGTTGAAAGGGGCGTGTTCAAAAAAATAGCAGTGTCTGCCGTTGACTGTACAAACTCAAAACTATTTTGTACAAACGTTTTTGTTTCTAGGATTTAGCAATCCTGTGAATCACTAAACTAATATTTAGTTGTATGACCACAGCTTGTACCTTTCAACTAATTGCCCAATTGCACAGCCTTAAGAGCGTGCATATCATGAATGCTGCATCTTGTTTGTTTTCTGAGAATGTACTGCACCTACAGGTAACTTGTTTGCCATGTAGCAATAAAAAATATACTAAAAACCTGGATTATTCTGGTTAGTCACATTGTACTGCTATTATTTTGAACAATACTGTACATGCTTTTAATTTTGTTTTTTTTTTTAAGAGAACAATGGAAAAAAACTCACAAATATGTTTACTAATTTGGTAATCGCTTAACAAGCAGATGATTTCTAATAAATATGTATCATCATCATCATTCAATGTGTCAGTGCAGTAGAGTTATCAGAATTGGTCTGGCTTTTGGCACGGTGTCTGGTTGTGGAAGGTAAGCGTCTAAGAGTTTTCGGGTGAGTCTGTGTTTAATCTGCCCTGAGACTTTGTAACAGTCTGTGCTAATGAACCTTTTGCAGAACACAGCCAATTATTTTATTCACAATTGTTCATTTTTGTTAGTATACCGATTTGCTATATTTCTATAAACGTTTCGATTTTATTTATTGTATATGGACTGTCATATTTGCCATTTAATTTTGGTGTGGCAAACCTACTACTGTTTGTGTGCTTAAAGTCATGGGGGGGGGGGGGCAATCACGGTCCTGGGGGGCACATTTTACCTTTCTTATGCACAATTTATTTTATCCATAAATTAAGACAACTAATCACAGACAGTTGCTTCAAGAAGAATGAAGACAGATATCAATTACATCTGTATGTAAGATAGTATTCAAATTAAACTGAATGAATTGGCTGAAACAAAAACCCGCACGTTTAGGAAATTTGCAGTGTTATTCTTTTCCCCACATGGAAAGCTTTTGTTCTTGAATAAAAGTATACTGTAACCACATTTTCATCATTAATTAAACTCTAATTTTGGGTCTTGGTCTTGTTTGTGATGGGTTACCAAAGTAATAAATAGGAATGTTTGCACTTCTGGGTCCCCCAATGGGTTCGAAGATTTTCATTTGGGTTTTATGATTAAACAGTAAAAAAAAAAAAAAAAAAAATCCTGCATTACAGTGCAGTTTCTGTCTGGATTTCTCCATTGTACGAAAACTTATCTACATGCTTTAAATTGACACCCTAGTGAAATTCCTGAAGTGGCCAAATCAACTCACTGAATAAAACAGTTGTACCCTGCTCAGTTACACCTGTTTAATAATTAGCCTGGTCCTGAATAAGGACAGTATAAAATAACAGCACAACATCGCTCCAGTATTTAAACCCTCCGCTTGGGTGCACCTTATTGACAGAGGGAGTTTTTACTACGCCTCAGTATAATCCAAGGTCACAGATCACTGGTACCAAAGAGCCTCACAGTACACAACCCTTAGCTCTGGATGGGGGCACACAAATCATACCTTTGATGAATTCATACCTTGAACATTTATTGTTACTACACCACCTTTCTGTTGGCAAAAAAATGTTATACTAAAGAATGAGGACAGAACGTTTTTTTTACCGTTGCTCTGTTAAAGTGAAGGTCAGGATTACAGGACGCCATGCGGTCAACCTTCTCCTGCACAAAGACAGAAAACAGAATTAATTTTGGTTCATTGATTCACTTGCTCAGTTAAACACAACTGAGGGTGTTTCTGTTGCAGATCATACAACTTGCTTGTATGTGTAGGTAAGCAACTGCAAACGTATGCTGTCAAACCTGCATGTGCAGGTGCATGCATGTGCATGTGTGTGTGTGCGTGTGGTCTTGAGCGCGCGTGGACTCACGGCCTGCGCATAAGCGCTTAGAGCTTGTTGGGACATTTGGGGGTTCTGCCCACTGGTGAAGAAAAGGGAAATGTATGCATTCCCCAAAATATCTGTAAACAAAAGCATGCATCGTTAGACACCTGGCCTTCTTTATACTAATTCCTGTTCTTCAGTCCTACTGACCATCTCCTCTACATTTATATCTTGCACTCAAACATACACTTCGATCCTCTTTCATCACAACCGGAACAGATCACCTGAGAAAACATCCTCTTCCTCACTTTCTTTACTGTTATAGTCTCATTTCAAGCACAGTAAATCAGAACACGCTGCACCCCAAACATGAAGCAGAAATGAGGCACTCCGCTGGTCTACCCCCGAGGCAAAAATAAGGCTATTGACTCACAAATTCACAGTGTAAATCTCTTCCATGCTTGGCCCTGATATACAGCCGTTTTTCTGCAACACCAGCAAACCCTCTCCCCCTTCACCCATGTGCGCCCTCCCCTCTGTGTTGCTCTCGTGACTCACACCAAGATGTCCCGTCAGTGACGTCCATCTGCACCGCCTGCCGGGCCATGTCCACGCTCTCCATAATTCTCTGTGCCTGCTCCTGGGCGCCCCCTGCTGCTGGTAGCTGTCTCAGCACCATGGAGAGACTGCGTAGCGACACCTTGTTCTTACACTAGAATGAGGGCATTGAGTGACATGTGTGGTAGGAATAGAGGACAGATCACTATAGATACAGACCTTAGGTCTCAGTAATACCACCTGCCAAAGCCTATGACAATATTAATTAAAAACCCTTGAGAAAAAAAAAGTCACTGATCTGTTCACATGAAGGTCCATCATTCTCCTTCCACTCTATAGATTATACTGACCTGCTGAAGGGCTCCAGTGAAGCAGGTTTTGGCTGCGGTCAAGTCCCCCTTCCTCCAGTATTGCTCCCCGAGGGTATTCCAAGCCTCCACCAGGCCGGGGTCCAGCTTCACTGCCCGTGAGAGGCTCTCTTCGGCGGTTGGGCTGAACCCCGGGGCTATGCTCAGGCATCGGCCACGCAACAGCAGGAACTGAGCACTGTTCCGGTACTGCTCTGGAGGGGGGGGGGGCACACTGACAGTTAGCCAAGGTGTGACAGGGGCTCAACCTGCTCTGAGGCTTCACACAAACAGTCTCACTCCCACAAAGGCACACCATTAATGAACTCCAGCTGAAAAGGGTGCATGTTCTCCTCCATGTGGAAACCGATATCATGCAGTTACAACTTTAACCAGACTCCATACAAATGTATATGGAGACTTTTGCATATCTGTAAAGACAAAGACCAAAAGTGACAGGAGATTCAAAGAAATCAAAATAACGACCAATGACAGCCGTCTCCTGTCAGCAGAGAAAGTGTAATTAAGAAAAGCACATAAAAACAGAAGAATAATCTGTTTCACCTTCTTTCTCTTTCAGTCGCTTTAGCGTCTTTTCCATTTCATGGGCAACGTCGCTTTGCTTCTTCCCTGCATCCTCTACACTGTGCGTCTCAAAATAGTGGTCCCGGAAGTGATACAGCTCCTCCACAAGTTCCTACATAAAAAAAATAAATAAATAAATAAGAATAAATAATACACACACACACACGTATATATGTGTACACATGTGTTTAACAGATATGTTACCTGGTGTGTAACAATGTAAAATACAAATGCAAGACAAATATGTAATAATAATATTATAGCAGCAACAACAGCAAGGTAACAAATGCACAGAAGAGGTAATTCAGTCCCAGTCGAACTACTTTCCAACGTAACACAGACATACATTAAATAACTAACAATTCAATAAATGTGTAAGCACGGATGTGTTAATGTAGATTAATGTTTTACTGACAGACATGAGTAAGTACGGTAACCAGACACTACAGTGTGTACTGCAGTGGACTAACGAAGAATCTAACACAGAATGGACAAAGGAAATTATCCTGCAGGGCACACAGCTGTCCGAGAGAACAAGCAGCTGTGAAGATCACAGTGTTCTCCCAACACAGAACAGTCAACTGCGAAAGCACAGTTCACGTGTTAATAAAACCTACAGCGAAAAAAAAAAAAAAAACGACTGCAGAAAATTTGTGCACGAGCAGTGTAAATTTAGCTATGCTTTAAACCACGGTAGACGATCACAGTAATCGAAAGAATTCAGAACATTATTACGATGGCTACTCAAACTCAATGGATGGGGTTTTACAGAAACACTTTTTAGTAAAATTTTACGGAACCATTAAAAGAATATACATTACACCGCATCGCAGCCACCAACGTTGCCCATTTTTGATTAAGTATAACGCGTCTCATCTATGTATAATCACTATCTAATAGCAATGTGCAATAGGAATGTTATTTACAAAAACGCCCCAAAACAAGTGCAGAGAGCATCTTTAAACACTAACAGCTGACAAGTTGTTATAGTAACAGACAATAAGAAAAAAGCACACATGACAAACATGCCAAAATCGGCCACGTTTTAACGGCTCGCCTTACACGTACTAAAGAAAGAAGTGATGCACCGCACACCTAACGGAGACTGGTTTTATTTCAGCGCATAAAACGTAATGCAACATTAAGATACCTGTAAAACGCATAAATCATCTTTCTCAGCCGTCTCATTCTCCTTGTCCGCCATGGCCGCGGGTCACGTGACAGCCGCAGCAGGACGGGCGGGGGTCACGTGACAGCCGCAGTAACACAACCACCCCGTGCCGTGGGTGCTTTTAATCTTTCCGCCTTTAACACAAAAGCATTCCTCATTAACAAAGCGGCAGCACAAGAGAGCAAAATGCGGCTATAGTTTTCTGCAATCCTGGCTTGGATCCTGCACAATGTCCGCCCTCTTCTGGCGTGGAGGTCTCCATACAGAATTTTGTTTCAGCAGTAGATAACTTCGGCGTCTAAATAAATACATACACACAAGTTTTAATTTGCGTAAATAAACCGGCGCAAAGGTAGAATCGCGCGAGTCTACAACCACAAGAATGAAAATTTTGCCGATAAATGTTTACGTTTTAGGTTTCTGTGGGTTGAACGTTGTGTTTGACTCGGAAAAGGAAACGCGACCTTTTAGAGAACATGCCGGACTGAACGATGGTGGATATTTGCAGCAGCGAGATTTACTTGCAAATAGTGGAATTATGTGTCAAAGTACTTCTCTAAGACACCCTGTTGTGGCCACAGTAAAAACGTGTTACAGTAATAAGTCCAAGAAACTGGCGAATTTTTAACCTTTTAAATAGTTACTTTATTTAGCCAGGCTTTGTTTTAGGAAGTGCTGAGCTTCACCCCATGCGTTTCTTGTGAATGAAACAGACCACGTTAGGGTTTTATCTAGGACTGAGCCGTGCATTGGCGCAAACTGCGCAGAAATCCGCAGGAGAAACACGGAGGCACCGTTTGAGCCGTGCATTGGCGCAAACAGCAGAAACACGGAGGCACCGTTTGAGCCGTGCATTGGCGCAAACTGAGCAGAAACACGGAGGCATCGTTTGAGCCGTGCATTGGCGCAAACAGCAGAAACACGGAGGCGTCGTTTGAGCTGTGCATTGGCGCAAACAGCAGAAACACGGAGGCGTCGTTTGAGCCGTGCATTGGCGCAAACAGCAGAAACACGGAGGCATCGTTTGAGCCGTGCATTGGCGCAAACTGAGCAGAAACACGGAGGCGTCGTTTGAGCTGTGCATTGGCGCAAACAGCAGAAACACGGAGGCATCATCGCCGTCATGTCGGACACTTGGAGCAACATACAGGCGCACAAGAAGCAGCTGGACTCGCTGAGGGAGAGGCTGCAAAGGAGGCGGAAAGACACGTCTCAGCTCGGCATCGGTACGTACGGTGATTCGCGCTGATCAAACTAGGTTTTTCAATTTTTGTCGGTATGTTTCTTTAAACATATGATAATATGTAATGTTGAGTTATCAGAATAAACTTTCAGTTGTGTTGCAGTGGTGAATCAAAATTTGGCACTATGTTGACAATTGTCCGCATTTGTGTACTGTACTCGTTACTTAAAGCCTCGTTTCCGTGTATTCAAAAACGATTTATGAATTTGCTTGAAGTTATACTACTTTTGTTTTGTAGCCAACTGTTTTTGTGATTTGCCTACAGAGGTGGGGGTAGTTGAAGGAGGATCTGTCCGAAGTGATAGCCCAGGACCTTCCCTGCACACCCCACTCCAAGCAGAGCGCCCACCTGACCCAGAACTTGAAAGGAGGCTCTTGGGGTACCTGGCTGAACTGAGCCTCTCGCTGCCGACAGATTCACTTGCCATCACTAGCCAGCTCAGTACTGTGAGTGACCGTGTGTGTGTGTGTGTGTGTGTGTGTGGGATTGCTCAGATATGGCAGGATTACTGTGAGTGACCGTGTGTGTGTGTGTGTGTGTGTGTGTGTG
>JABJVR010047406.1:0-27815 GCA_025773905.1 Chitala chitala | reverse complement strand
CAAGCACAGGGAGAACATGCAAACTCCACGCACACAGACCCAAGGCGGGAATCGAACCCCAGGCCTGGAGGTGCGCAGCGACAATGCTAACCACCACGCCACCGTGCCGCCTTTACATAAGGACAATAAATCATTAAAAAATATTTTGTTGAATTTACTTAAAAATTAATAATTTACAAGCAATATTTTTGAGTAAATTCAACCACCCATGTTTTAGCAAGATTTTTTGTAAAAGGAAAAAATTTTAAATAAATAATAAATCCACACCCAAGTTTACATACAGTGCCAACGGCCAGATTCAAATCCAAGACCCTGCAGGTGTGGTGCTACCCATTAAAAGTCACCATACCAGCTATACAGATTATAATAAGTAATGAATATATACAGTAGGTTGTGCAACTTTTATTTGTTACTTATTACAGTCTCTGTATAGTTATCACAGTGGGTCATAGGTTGGGTAACTTTTGGCCCCAAGCCCAGATAAAATGAGAGGGTTGCATCAGAAAGGCATCCAGCATAAAAACATGTGCAGAGCCCATGTGAGTATCTGTAACGGGGAGCCCAGCTGATGTAGCAACACCCTGATGGGGAGCAGCCCAAAGGTGACTACACTGGTTGTGTAACTTTTATTAATATTATAAAAAAATATAATAATATCCCATGCCCCAGCTATATACAATGCTGCCTAACAAAAGACGTGTTCAATCTTGTCTGGGGGAGCAGTTACAAGTATGTGAGTAGAGAACTGATGTATGTGGGTATGGACAAAGGGGGGAGGCATGTTCCTCACTTCCCTGTTAAGCTAAACTTTCTGTTCTTCTCCCAGCTCTGTCTGCTGAGGGCATCATCTGCTTGCATAAAAAGGCAGGAAGTGGACAATCCATTAAAATCTAATCATTAAGACTGATATTCTTACTAAAGTTTTTTAACCATTGACATTAAACAACGGAGTCATTTTATATCCTTTAAGGCAAATAATAGTATTTCTGAATGTATTCAAATTAATAAACACCTGAATTCAATATTACTTTTGCAATATAATTGCCAGTGAAACCTACAAGACCAATGGACAATTTTTAGCGTACTGTCTGTACTTGTTTTTAGAATGATGCATATTGAAATGTTTTGCCATACCTCCCACCGACCGTAGGTGAGCAGGAGGAGCGAGAGAGGCAGTGCAGTTCCTGTCATAGCATGCGTGGAGGGCATACTGTACTCCGTGTTGTAGAACACCTCCACCTTCACCACTGGAGGAGAGGCCGGCCTCGCCCATCCAATAAGATCTTTAGCGCACTGTCCCAGGTAGAGGATGAAGACCCATACCATGATCAAGCGTCGGCTCACATAGACGTCCACATTCCAGAAGAGGAAGGGGAAGAAGATGATGAAGAACATTTCGTTACCCAGCTCAGTCCCCAATGTAAACACATAAAACAGAAACTTGTTTTCGACAATAAACTCTTGTCCAATATCTCCGGTCAGTGAATTCTTCCGCAGGGGTTTAACTCGGCTTCGGGATCCTCTCGGCATGTTGTTCTTGTATGCTGCGTTATATTTACTGACGGTGTCCGCTGCTCCCTCACCGCCGCCCTGGGCATCACACAAGCAACTGTGACGGTTTTGTATGGCTGCTTCGAGCCAAACCGGAGTTGTGGCATTAATGTGCTCCATGCAATCCTCCTGACCGGTGGATTCGCAAATGTGTTTTGTCTCATGAACATCTGCAGCCGTTTCCGAGTTATACTCCTTCAGGCGATCTTTTTCAGCAGCGGAGTCCGTTATGCAGTCTCCACCTCCCCTTTGCTCTTGTTCGCACTTACGTCTATCGCTTAACCTGCCAGGAAACGTGCCCTTAACACCACACATTTGCTGAAATTTTGCGACAAGGTACGGATCATGTAAGTACTGACAGAGACGCACAGTTCTCTTTTTAAAGTCAGTTGCCATCGTTGTATCTGAAATTCCGGTGTACTGACATCCGCAATCCTTAATACACGGAATTAGCAAGTATTTATAAACAGTGTTCACTAGACATAAACTGCTAAATGTATACAAGGAAAAATACGAAGACAAAGTTCCTTTCAATCAAAAAACAATCAGTGCGGTGTGGGTATCCGAAGTGAGCGCGTACCGCTGCGTTGTATTACTCGACGGACCACTCTGACATAACGAGAAGTGCTGTAAAGGAAACCACGCGGAAACGTGCGGTGACGCAGTGACGCACACACATCCCCGGCGAGGGGAGCCGGGAAGGTGCCGCTGAGTCAGCCTTTTATTATTATTATTATTATTATTGTTATTATTATTATTATATATGTACTTTTTTTCTTCACCGGGAAGAAAAAAAATTATCTAGCAGATATTTTAAACAAAGAAAAAATTTATTTTCAATAATAATATATATATTTTTCTTTTAACTAGTCAGAAAGATCTCCATCCATCCATCCATTATCTTAACCGCTTAGTCCTGGTGAGGGTCGTGGGGAAGCCTCGAGCCCATCCCAGAGCACATAGGGCACAGGGCAGGGGACGCCAACCCACCACAGGGCACACACACTACGGGCAATTTGGACACACCAATCAACCTAACCTGCATGTCTTTGGACTGTGGGAGGAAACCAGAGCACCTGGAGAAAACCCACCAAGCACAGGGAGAACATGCAAACTCCACACACACAGACTCAAGGCTCGAATTGAACCCCAGGCCTGGAGGTGCGCGGTCAGAAAGATCTCTCTAGAGTGAATTCACCATTTGTCTCTCATCATCCTGTTTATGTACTCCAGGCATACAGTTGCAAATCAAATCAAAGGTCATTTATACATTTTAACACAACCAAAGTTATATTTAAAATAACAGGTAAAATAACACATATCACAATAATTCTTAAAACAAAATAGTAACGAAATGTGAGATAATCCTTTACAGTGTACTGAAAGCCAGCATAAATACATGCAGTTTGCTTTACGTTTCATTATAGACAGAACAAGGTATGCAATTATGCGGATTTCAGAAGGTAAAGAATTCCATAGCTTCATCCATCACCCCAGCACTTACATTTTGTCCTGGGGCCAGGCAACAATTTCTGCTCAGAAGATTTAAAGGATGTATTTTGAGTATGAGGGTGAAATAGTTCAGTAAGGTAAATGGGGGCCAGGCCATGTATTGCCTTAAAGACAAGTAACAGAAGTTTAAAATCAATCCTGAAACAAATTGAAAGCCAGCGTAAAGAGATACAAATCATCTGCATAACAATGAAAAGATGAATTATACTTCTGAATTATTGAATCCAATTATAACATATATATTTTATTAATCCCTTATTAGTTCCATAATGGGGAAATTTGTTCTCTGCATTTAAGAGAACTATAGACTGGTATAGACTACCAATGTTCTTGAGAAAATTGTTTTTAATCAGTTAATAGCTTTTCTGGAGGATAACAATTTTGAAAAAATTTCTGTCAGGTTTTCACTCTAGATACAGTACAAATTCTGTACTTTTGAAAGTCTTCAATAATCTTTTACTCTCTGTAACGTTCAGGGTAATGGATGGACGGAGGCAATGGCTGAGTCTAATTGCAGAAGGGTTTATTTGACATAGGGGGACAATACAAAGGGAAAAAGAACTTTAAGTAACAAGTAACTAACATGGGACTAGCGCTACACAAAAACTCAACATTGTAAGAAAGAATAAACGAACAGATGTCTGAGATGTCCGTCTCTTTTTGTGCTTAATTAGTAAAACACAACATATAATGCTTTGTAAAATGTAAATACACTATATTGCCAAAAGGGCTTCTACAAACATTTGTGTAAGAATGGGTCATTCTCAAGAGCTCAGTGAATTCAAACGTGGTACTGTGCTAGGTTGCCACCTGTGCAATAAATACATCTGTGAAATTTCCTCTCCATGGTCTACCATTAGTGGTATTATAACAAAGTGGAAGCAACTGGGAATAACAGCAATTCAGCCACAAAGTGGTAGGCCACGTAAAATGACAGCAGGGTTAGCGCAGGCTGAAGCGCACAGTGCTCAGAAGTCGCCAACTGTCTGAAAAGTCAATAGCTACAGACCTCCAAACTTCATGTGGCCTTCAGATTAGCACAACAACAGTACATAGAGAGCTTCATGGAATGGGTTTCCATGGCCGAGCAGCTGCACCAGGTGCAATGCAAAGCGTCGGATGCAGTGGTGTAAAGCACGCTGCCACTGGGCTCTAGAGCAGTGGAGACGTTTTCTCTGGAGTGACAAATCATGCTTCTCTGTCTGGCAATCCAATGGATGTGTCTGGGTTTGGTGGTTGCCAGGAGAACAGTACTTCCCTGACTGCATTGTGCCAAGTGTAAAGTTTGGTGGAGGGGGGGGTTATGGTGTGGGGTTGTTTTTCAAGGGTTGGGCTTGGCCCCTTAGTTCCAGTGAAGGGAACTCTTAAGGCATCAGCATACCAAGACATTTTGGACAATTTCATGCTCTCAACTTTGTGGGAACAGTTTGGGGATGGCCCCTTCCTGTTCCAACATGAAGACACACTCCCAAATATTGTGGACAGCCTTCCCAGAAGAGTTAAAGCTGTTATAGCTGCAAAGGGTGGGCCAACTCAATATTGAACCCTACAGACTATGATGGGATGCCATTAAAGTTCATGTGCATGTAAAGGCATTTGTCTCAATACTTTTGGCAATATAGTATATTTAAAAATTTTACATATGATAAAAATATTATTGTAATTTAAATTATATAACTGTAGATTTGAAGAAAATGCAATAACCAATTATTTTGCACAAACTTGTCAACACTCAAATGTAAGTGCGGTCTTGAGTGTGTATAGATTGTTTATTTGTAAAAACAAATTTCAAATAAGAAAACATTGGTGAATGTCAGAATCTTTGTGAGAAGTGTGTGAGCTTTAAGAAGTTTCGTCTTAAGAACAGTTGGTGATTGAAGTTGTAAAAAACATCTTTAGCTAATGGTTGCTATGAACTGCTTTCTCTGAGGATGTCCAGGAGACTATATCCAACTTTTGGTCATGCCCCTAGCTTCCAGCTTCTCTCTCCATAAGAAATCTTCTGCTTCACAGGTGTGCTTTCCAACTCTTGCTGTTGTCAGTATTACACTTGTCAACTTTTTTGCTCAGCATCATCTCTTTCTGACACCAGTGTATCTACTTTGAGACTTGTATTAACAACACAAGCCACCGTAACAGCACTGACTTTATTAACACACTCTTTGGTCATGACTTAGGCTCTGATTCAAAGTACCAACTCTCTGCTAATATTGCCCTACATTGACCTGATATAACTCCATCACAGTGGTTAAAAAAAATTACATTCCTGTAAATACCTAATTACACATGACAGATGAATAAACACTATGCAGAACCACAAAATGGAACACAGAAAGAAAATACGGCCCAACAGAACTAATTACATAAATTAAACAATTACTTTCCTCTGTGCTAACCAGGAAGTTCAACAGTCACAAGATTGCTACATTAGTTATCTTTTGAATTGTTGCTTATTCTGAATTATAAGTTAAATAATGCATTCGGCAGTTTTTATGTTTTCACAGCCAGAGTATTCCTCGTTTTAAATGCATCGCTCTTTTCTTGCTGTGCTCTTCATGTATGCCTGTTTATGTCCATTGGGAAATACAGAGTTATCACATTGTGAGTTACGTGCTTTATTGGCACATATTTGTAAAACTGGAAAATAAAACTAATTAGCAACAATTTCTTTGTTTACCTAATTTATTATATATTTCTTACATCAAGCTTTCAACCCATCAATATAATATCAACATATTTGAACTTTAAAAGTCACAGGCATATGTTCCAAAGATACAGACAGAAAGTTGTCATGGTAACGGACCAGTTGTATACATCTGTTTACCACTGCGCCACAACTGCTGCAACAAACTTATTCCTTTTTTAAAAATTTTATTGTATATGTCAAGTTACCATAGTTCACAAGAGGGAGTTGATCATCACACCTGATACAAACACCTTTAGGTTGACGCTTGTCTTTTTGTCCAGTTACTCATTTAATTATGAAATTGTTACAATGCTTGGTTTTCAATTATTTGACCATTGCAGCTGTAGATGAACTCTGAAAACCACAAGAGCAACATTTTAAAGTTTTTGTCAATCAGCATACTCAACCATGCAATTATGTATATTAGATTTTGTAGATGCTCCAAATGTCTGTTCATCATTCTTCCATATTTGTTGCACATACACCTTGGTCAGGTTTCGAAGAACCGCAATACTGAGTAACACAAGTGTCAGAGGTTTTCAGCCACTTGGAAGTTGTTTTGGTCATGCAACCTTGGATGCACACTGCAGTGGCGTGATACAGTACCCATAATGGGAAACAAGGGGAGAACCTCAGCTGCCACGTTATGCCTCCTGCATTCTATGCCAGCGGCAGACCTGCTGCCCCTGAAACTGGCGCATGTCCTGCCAGTGGAGCCGCTCCTCCTGATCACTAGCGTTATGGCCTAAGGACACCCAGCCAAGCAGTTCCTTGCGTGTCATGCTGCGCCGACTGTAGATGGACACCAGCAGGGTGACATCAGACAGCTGGAAGAGTGCCACCTGGAAGACAAACGTCTCCTTGTATACGGGGTGTGGCTGCCCCCGGCGAAGAGAGGTTTTGCACCGGGAGATCTCTTGGCCTACTGAATCCAGCAGTGTCAGTTTACCGTAGGTGTCTGACAGAAAGACATTTCCAGATTGGAGATCAGTTGTGTACATTTTGTCCAAGTGAATATACATCAATACATTGTTATACACATGAATGTACGTGTCTTTATACACAGAATATGAATGTTTCCATGTTCAGGTTTGTGTAGTTGTAAATGTGATTTTATATGTGCTAACATGTAGTTTGATTGTATATTCAGGCTGATACAGCAATAGGAGTATGTATATTTATGTGTGCTGAGATGAGTGTTGTTTCAAGTATCAAAACAATTTGAGTGTGAACGTGTGTATGTTCAGATACGTATAAGTGACTCTCACCAGGTAGCCTGTTGATGCCATAGCTGCGGAAATTGCTTCCCTTGATGAGTTCAACTGAGAGATGGCCGGTGACAGCATTGTAGGACAGGCCGAGAAGCAGTTCAGGGCTCTCGCAGTGGGACAGCGACTGGGACGATGAGATGCTCTCACTCTGAGAAATGGCAGATGGGCTCAGCTTGGAAGGAACCTTCTGGAAAACAGAAGCTTGCAGTCAGGTTTGCTACCTGGTGACTTTTGTTTTCCCCACCTTCTAATACTGCTGCTCCAGAGCTTTATGCTTTTGCATCTATCTCTCTGTTAGGGAAAACTCTTACTTGTACTAAACATACCCCTTTTGAACTAAGTACTTGATTTTTCTCTGCCGCAATGTTTTCATTTTCCTTCACTGAAGTAAACATATACAGCACTGACACTGATACACCTCCTCTGCTCTCTTTAACCCTAACTGCTTGTCAAATGTTAACTGAATAAGCGCCATTATTATGGCAGTAGAAATGAGGCAATTGAAAGATGTTCTCTGACCTCCACATTACTGCGTGCTTCCAGTACCAAAGCGACCTCCACCTTGCCTTCAGGTTTAAAGCTGTTGAGATGTATAAGGCCCTGACCCACCAAGCGCTCTCCTACCACTCCTCCTACAATGTAGAGACGGAGGCGCAGAGCAGAGCAGGCCAACTCGGAGGGATCCAGGTGGGAAAATCGAAAGGTCTCACCAAAAATAGGAGCAGGTCCCCTCTGCACTGTGGTTTTGAATCGCCGACGACGACTGGGTAGCAGAACAAGGCGCACCATCCAGGCATTAGTGTCATGCTGCTCCATGCCCCGTGCCTCTACTACAGTCACCAGCAGCCTCTGCATCCTGGGTTTGTACTCCAGTAGGGTAATCAGATCTCCACAAGTGGTACTGCACTTCTGGGCACCGGGCAGCTGGCACTGTACCCTCCGGATATCACCTTTCTGAAGGAGCGAAAAGACATAGCTATAGTGCATGAACATGGCAAAGGTGAGCATGAAATATAGATCTTGTTACTGAACTGAGAATGATGATCTGTGAAACAGAACATAAAAGGTGAAAGTTCACCACTGGTTATTCTTTAACAACATTACACAAGAACTTGCCAGATTCCTAAATCATGGTCCAAATGAGCTTTTAAAAAATTGTACTTTAGTTCTTTATTAACATATAAACATTTAGTTGTAGTACCTCTAAGCTTCTAATAGGGATGGTGTTAGGGGCTTTATTGTGGTAACAGCCCAGATTGTCAATGGTTGTCTCCATCTCCAGGTTGTTCTCTGAAGTCTGCTGGATATAATTCCCTGCCTTTTCTCCTACTGAGATTTGGCAAAGCTCCAGCTCCAATGCTTCTGCAGAGCCTCTCAAACACAGAGCTTCCTGTTTCTCACCACGTTGGGGCTCTGGGCTGGACTTTGTACACTCTGAGATCAGAAAGAATAGAAAGAACTGTGCAATCTAACTGTAATTGGACACGTATAAACACATGCAAAAG
The DNA here is from genome assembly GCA_025773905.1 of Chitala chitala. NCBI lineage: Eukaryota > Metazoa > Chordata > Actinopteri > Osteoglossiformes > Notopteridae > Chitala > Chitala chitala. Next base: position 19,290 of record JABJVR010047406.1, on the reverse strand, counting down.
AAGGTGCCTTAGTACATTTACACAAGCATATACATAAAAATACAAAATTCATGTTTCATATAGAATATTAATCTGACTGTACCAAGCATCAATGTGCCTTTTCTGATTTTTTATATTTAAAGTAGATTGATTAATTTTATTACGCTTTGAAACTGTCAGTGTAATATTTTAATTTGTTCCATCATGCAAATTACCGAGACAATGACATACAGTGAAGACCTTTATAAAGAAAAAAACATTTCCAGCCCTACAAACATATTGTGGAACATCATCCACGTGACTCTGTAATAATAAACAGCAAAAACTTGCTAAATTCACTAACGGACAGAATCAAGATCTAATAGATACTAAACTGTTTGTATGCATGTACATAGTTAACTCTTCAGTGTAAAAAAATTTAAATCTTTATAAATTTAATTTTTTTAAGTAAACAGAAAAAGATTTGTCATTATAATGTTTTTGCATGAAGGTCTTAATTTTGATCATCTGGACTTGGACTTTTTAATTGAAAAAGAAATACAGTGTGGGTTTCTATTTTTAAATGGAAACTAATTAAATTCCAAAAATGAATTAGGATGCAAGACACCATTAATATCCAGCTTAACAATGTTTTCAAAGAATTTGTTGTTAGGCCAAATGTGAGACAGGTGATTAGTTGTACCATACAAAGGCAGGCATATGGACAGGTGCTCCATTTGACATGTGCTCACTGCAGTAGTGTTGGCAGCCAAAAAAATCAGTGAAGACAATTTAGGACCAATTTACTTCATAAACAGCTGTATAAGAGAATGAGGGTAAAATGCGCTGCCATGAAATGAAACATCTTTAATAATTAGTCCATTTTAAGATATTTGAAATGTTTAAAATCTTACACAATTCTTTACTTAGTTTATTGTGATTCTATTTTTTAAATCATAGTTTATCAAGTATTGTTTTTTTAAGCTTCAACTCAGAACGTCTCTGGGAAACTCTTGTCAAACAGGAGGTTGTCAATTGATGCATCTCATTAATTTTCAGATCTGAGGAAGGCAGTTAATGGTCATAATCAGTGTGAAGTACCTTTTGCTTCTGAAGACTCCACACCCCTCCACTCCTGATTGGGTAGCAGGACATTATGTCCAGAGTGGAGCTCAGGGGCAGTTAGGGCTCCCCTTTCACAGAAATTTGCATGGACGCTTTGTGAACGGGACACAGAGATCTCAAACTGCTTGATGACCTCATCACCACTGTCTGAAGATGTGGAGCGGTCATCATCTTCTCCATAGCTGTCCACTGTGGAGGAGAGAGGTAAGAAATGATGGCTTTTAGTAGATATCAGCCTTCCGAGTAGATGTTAAACTGATGATTATAGAGGTAAAAATGGAGGAACCTGCTCAGCCTGATTGGGTACAAGTGCAAAGCAAGAAGGTGCATTGCGCTGTGTGTCAATGCTATGTGTCTGCTATTTCAACTAAGAAAAGAGTATCTGTGGATGCTGCTCGTTTTAGGGACAGTTATGCTGGTAAACCTGAATATACAATACAAGTGAAAACATTTGTAGAAGTATTTGTAAATTCATGGAAAAACTTCCCCATTTATAAAAATATTCAAATGTCATATTGTGGCTCTCTAAATGGTAATCAGGTGCATCCTGTTTCATTTAATTATCTTTGAGATGTGTCTAGCACTTGATTACGGTGCACCTGTGCAAACTGGATTGACTGGACACAGTTCAGAAAAGGACACATCTGTGTGTATAAGATCCCACAATTCACATTGCATTTCAGGACAATAAACAAGCAAATAAGTCCAAGCAGCTTGCTGTTCTAAGGCATAGAGCAGCGTAAGAGTATAATACCTTTTCTAAAATTGAGTTTTACCAGGAGCACAGTGTGTGAATAATTGTGGACTGGAAGAAGACCGGAACCAATTCTCATCCAGCCAAACTGAGTGACTGGCTAAGAAGGGCTTTGGTCAAAAAGGTAACCAAAAATAACCATCTTAGCAGCACTCCATCAATCAGTCCTTTATGATTGGCTTTTGTCAAAGCATTCAATCTTCAGTAAAAAGCATATGACAGCTTGCTAGGAGTTTGCAAATTTGGACTTACCATTCTCTAGTTTAATGAAAGAAACTGAACTTGTATTCCCTGCCTCGTTTATCTATTGTGTTTTCGTTTTCCCTGTAATTCTCTCTGCCTGTGTCCTACCTGTTTTGCCCTGGTCCAGTAGTGTATTGTCCTGGGTACATTCATTCTACTTATGCCTGTGAATAGCTCTGTTGATCTGAACTGCAGTTGCGTCTCTCTCATGGTTACCATTTCGTGTCGTCACTGTTCCTCCTTTAGTCTGTGTAACCTTGTAGGCCCCTGTATTTCCCTGGTTTTGTAATGAAGAACGTTTTTACACTGAGACTCACTTCATTCTTGACTTCACCCTCAGCTACACTTAAGTGAAAGGCGTTCAGACAAAGCTGAAGTATGCTAGAAGGGTGAATACCTCCAGCCCCGTCTCCCTTGTCACTGGCCCAGTCCCTCCCCTTGCCGATCTTCGAGCCTGTCCCATGATCTGCTTCAGAGCCATTGCCACAGTTTGCTCAGTTGCTGTCTATACCATCCCCGGGCTCACCAGGCCTGAGAAGATCCCTGTCAGACTCCCTAAGACCTTTGTTCATGACTCAGACCAGCATCCAGTTGACTACATTGCCAGTTCAGTCTTTGTCTGTGTCCACTCTCAGTGCCAGATTCCCCTGACTCATAGAGCCTTGTACCTCCTGCAGCCCAGACCAGTCCCTGGGGTAAAGCCCTGCTCCCTGGTATCGGTGTTCCTTACAGATCAACCCGATTCCTGGGTATCCATATCTCCAGGAGTGCAGTATGGCTCCCTAGTTCCAGCACCACCCACAGCTGCTGTCCTGACTTCACCCATGTCACTGGTCCAACCATCCACAGCAAGCCCAACCTGCCCACTGTTGAGCACTGTCACCTGCCCCGCAACCACCTGTTCCCCACTTGTCACTTCAGTTGTCCAGCCATCTGTCCCACAGCTTGTCCAGCTGTCAGCGGCCCAGCAGTCATCTGTCTCAACATCGCTGCCCCCCCCCCCCACTCAGAACGCTGGTTCAGGCGTCAGCCTCACTAGTGCTTTGGCCACAATTTTTACCAAGAAGTGGATTGAAAGATCAACTATACCATAACTGTAAAAAAAAAGTTAAGTAACACCAGTAATTTTACATTAGATGTATATCAACTGCAGTAGTGGAGAATTTTGTGATTCTCACAACTAGCAAATTTGGTCAGTCACTATTTGTTCATACCTGGAACATGACTGCCTTCAGAACAGGTTTTCTCTACCAACAGTATGACGGTAAACAAGCCATTTTAAAGACTGACATGTGAGTACATGGACACGTTCATTATCCTGAACGAAAACTATTTTTTTTTTTTTCCCCAAATTGAAAATGTTAAATGGCATAGACTAATTTGTTACTAGTTGTGGGAACTGAATGTGTTCAAGAAATAAAGCATTAATGCATAATTTACTTTATAACACTTTGAAAAGTGAATTTAATTTGCATGAGATTTAGTCTTGTCTGCTTAGTTATGGACCAATGATGATTGGCTGGTTATTGGTCAAAAGGATTTTTTGAAATTTACATCCCTAATCTGAATTATTTAAAATGAGATGTCAATTTTAGTGTTTCATGAATTTTGCAGATACTTATACAAACGTTTCATTTTGTCATTATGGGTTGAGTGATACTTTCTGAATCCACTGTAGTCACCAATATCTGTTTCCATGAACCACAATCTTGAAATTTAATTTAAATTTTCTGCATTTGTTTTTCATAGTAATATTCGTGGTATATACTATGCATTTTGACTAAAGAAATGTCTACTTTCCCATTGTCACTTCAGGGGAATGGAGGCACGGTGGTAAGGGTTGAGTCTAATTTGCCAAGGGGTTTTATTCCAACTAAACTGGATATAAATACAGAAATCCAAGGAACGGTGCTAAGAAAACTACTGACACTATAACAGAGCCAAGGGAAGTGCAGATAACTGGCAAAAGACTGACACAGAAGGGAGGTATATACACAAGTGGGGAATGCTGATATAATTAACACAATGGAAATGTGAGAACTGGGGCAAGGGCACAGACTAGTGGACACAGAGGGAACTGATGGGGACATATCGAGACACCCATACTGTAGTACTTTATTTCATGACATTTTTTCTCTCCTGCCTCTCTCCATTTTCTCTCCCTTATGTTTGAAGGACTAGTCGCCTAGATCATGTCACAAGTAAGTCGCATGGTTTCGTCCTTTAGTCTGTTGAGGGGAGGTGAGTAAAATTCTCAAGTCTCTGATGCCTTAAGCCTGAAATGGTGTCTGATCTGATGTGTAAAAAAAAAAAAAAAAATTAAAAGCCACAATATGAGAGACAAAATGTTGAAGGATATGTGCACTGGGTGTTTTGTCATATTTAATACGTCTGTTGTGTATTTTAGTTTTTTGTCAGTTCTTTAGTTCTTGTTAGAGCTGCTGACTCCTAGTCTACCCCCTTGAATGAAGCTTCGCCCGAGGGACACAACGAGCATATTGAGATTTACTTCAATACCTGGAGCAAAGGAGGTCTGAATTGTGTTATTTACATCATAGTGCTACTTGCAGTCAAAGTCTCAATCTGTCATGTTAGCATGCCAAGGAGGGGCTGGGCAGCCAGTCAAACTTGAGCCCCCAGAGGTTTTTTTTTCTACACGATTCCTCTCCTCTGTCGTTGTCTGGATTCATGTGTATTTATTCCTATTGCTTATTCTTTAACATCTGCAATTTAATCTGTAAAGTGCTTTGAGGCACAATGTTGTAAAAGGCGCTATATAAAAATAAATTGAATTGAATTAATTAAGACACAAAAAGTTTGTGCTAATGCATTTGTGGTGTATGTGAGTGCCCCCCATATCTCTCTGCTTCTCTGAGCATTCACAAGGAGCTCAAATGCAAACAGACATGAAACTTGCTGCAAAGTTTTTGCTGTATTTCTGTTTCTGTTCATCCAGGTTAGGTCCCCTAACCCTGGTTTCCTGAGTGATTTTGGCTTTTCTTCTTTTTTGTTGTGGTTTTTTTTTTTTTTTTTTTTTTTTTTTTGCATACACAAAATAGGAGTGGCTGGCTGGCTGCACAAGTGGGACCAGCTGCATGTTGACAACAAAGAAGTTCAAAGAAGAGCTTTAATATGCTATTTTCCTGACACCAGTGGTACTCTTATAGTTTTCATTTTTTGGTAGTACTTTGTGAACATTCAGCTCAAATCTGTGCTCTGAGAGCATTTCAAAATATTCAATTCATGTTCTCTGATTATGAACATTGTATTAAAATAATGAAAATTTCATTCTTAATACAAATTAACCTGGTCTTAGAAACTCTAATTTTTGGGCACTTGTGGGCAGCAGACAGAGAGGACATGGCTAAGTGTGCAAGTGTCGTAAAGTTAGAAAATATCATCAGCTTGTATTGATAAGTAAACTCAAATTATGCTATCAGTCAGTATCACTGTAGCACTGTAAAGTACACAAATGGAAAAAATAGGCTGATAAAACGCATTTGTCATGCCTAATGAAATAAATAAGATTTGCCCTTCTATGCCAACGTCTTTATGCATTTATTGCAACAACCAAATGGCTGTTGGTTGCTGCTACCTTCAGGGAATACAGTAAAGAACAGCAAAATATGAGACTTCACATTAGTTAAACAGTTCACACAGCAATTAGCACTTTTAAAAGCTGCATTAGAAAGATTTAGATGTCAGGCTGCCTCAACACTGTCTCTACACATAGTTTGTACAACTAAATTGTGAAGACAATTAAATTCTGTCTTACATGTAATTGAGCTTTGATAATAAACTGTCTATTGTTAAAATGGGATACGGGATACAGATTTTCACTTTATGCAGGTTTTCGACCCACACCAGGCTCAAGGTCCCCTCTGTCCACAAAATTGGCAATTAGTCTATAAAGGAGTGTTTTTGTAGAAGACTTACACAGATGGCTTCTCTGTTTACTCCATTTAAAAGCACCTGACATGACTTCTATGAATGGAAAGTCAATATGTAAATTACTGTTTTGGGTCACTCATCATTAATACACATTGTTGTTGGGGCTATATGTATATTGTTTAAATCATAATTGTTTTTGTTATATTTTGTGTTATTTTGGTTATATGTTTTGAAACATTTTTATTGATGTATGTGTCATGTGGACCCTGATCATGTTGCAGTATGGGAAATGATAAATACACACGTGTCTTTAATGTTGGGGCTAAGAGCACAGGTGAGTGGGGTGCCTTATTTTCCTGCTGACTGCTTATGCTAATGCTTCTGTTTATTTTTATGTCATTTTTCTAAGTTTATATTGTGGTTAATGAAAAGCCTTGCTATTTATAGTCTGTTATAATTTTTAAGTCTATTAAACTTCAGTAAAAATTAAATAAGGCAATTATATCACAGAGTCTTTGTTTTTGGTAGAAACAGCTCATGAGGCAGAATCTCCCCTCGCTGCGAGATTGATTTCCGTTAAAATCGCTGAAACAGCTGTGCTGAGAAACAAGGATAATATTTGTTTCAAGAACAAGGGTGTGAAGAAAAAGACGTGACAAAACACGAGCAGATATAAAGGTGTACAGAGATTGAGTCTGGATCCAAGTCAGCCGAAGTAACAGGGACTGCCGGGACTGCTATGGACACTGGAGCTTTCCAGTAAGCAGAGAAACTGCGTTGTGTCTTTTTAAAAAATGATCCTGTACTGACAAGATCTTACATCTCTGTTGCTATGGAAATTAACAGATAGCAAGATTTGCAAGTGTAGTTTAATGGCAAACGGTGCTGCACAAAAAACCATTGGCAGTGGAACTCACCCAGACCCAGATGGGCTCCACCCTTGCTCCGACGTTGCCGTCGCTTGCCACGCTGCTCCAGACAGGGCAGGCCTCCCACACGGGAGAAACACAGCTTTCTATTGATGAAAAGGAGAAGGACTGCCAACAGTACAACAAAGACGCCAACAGCTGACAAGAAGCTGATGGCCTCAGGTGTGACTGGAGGAGAAAGGAAGATGGTGACATATATATGTGTTACATTACAGACACATGGCACTGCACCGAAATGTGCAAAACACCCATGCACAACATGCACAATGAGAAAAAACAAATAAAACCTTTAGGCTTGAGAATTGTTTTTCGTGAGCTTAAGACTATGGTTTGCAGGCATGCAGGTTGTGTTCCAGTTCTCCCTGGGACTACGCACAGTACACTGAAAATACTGTGACATTCTGCTGCTCTTAGACTGGCTTTTAGACCAGTACACAAGGAAGGGTTTAAAAAGGATGATAAAGATTTTCCGAGTACACAAAGAACAGACTAAAGTAGGAGGGAAGCTTAAATTGAAAGAAAATAAAAGTAAGGAAAAGAGCCAGAATATTAATGAGGTCAGTCAAAAGCATGAAAACACTTAAAAAAGGAGGCGATGTGGAAGGAGATCTGATGCTTTTTCACTGTCACTTTTCAACCATACTGTATGACAATGTACTTCACTCAGGCAGATTTACCCAACTTGTACAAAATTTAAACTGTGCCAGACTCTGCCCTCGCGCACGCTTAACTACGTCACGGTGAAGTGATTGGCTAGGGTGTTTCTATGGGGCGCTGCAGGCACCATTTCTATTTTTCAAGTGGAATGGTGTTCATTTTAGTTTTGCTGAAAATTGACTAGATTCAACAGAGAAAGTAAGCTGAACTGGCACAGTTACAGGCACATTGTACATTTTCAGTTAAGGGACACTTAATAGCTTGATGTTATTGACGTGGTTTTGACTGTAAACAGAACCGTCCCAGTTTGTGTATTTTATTATTACACAAACTGATACTCTTCTAAAATGGCAACACTTTTACAGTTATTTTTGGCTACCCTGCATGAAGTTTTCATTTAACCATCTTCACCCCTGTCACAATTTTGTTTTCAAACCCAGTCTTTCTCTCATAGTAACAAAGTTAATGGACTGTTCACAGGGCAGAAGAAGGGAAGTAAAACTGTCGTGGTTTCTTCAATAACAGCACAGACTTCAGAGCTTCAGGTTTTGGCAAGGCTTTACTTATCTGTTAACCCACAGGTGTTTTTTCTCCACACTGTGGAGTTTTTGGTTTCTCTCCTCCGCTGTTGTCTGGCTTCATTCATTTGTATTAATTCTTACTGCTTATTCTTTAACATCTGCAATTTGTTCTATAAAGCGCTTTGAGGCACATTATTGTAAAAGGCGCTATATAAAAATAAATTGAAGTGAATCGAATATTTAAAGTAACAACATGGCCATGTTAGTCTGCAGAGTAACGTGCGTTCCTAGCGTTTGGCTGCATTTCCCCACGACGTGACTCAGCGGCAGTTCTGGATGGTGCCATTCAACTAGACAGGATAGTCATATTCCACACCGACAGAGATGGTACGAAAGCATCCAGGCCCATAGAGTGTTGTGGTTTTTTCGATAATGGCAAAAACTTCAGAGCTTCTGGTTTTGGCAAAGCTTTATTTAAAGTAACAACATGGCCATGTTAGTCTGCAGAGTAACATGCCTTCTTAATGTTTGGCTGCATTTCCCCTTCTGTCCTGCTGCCTTCTCCCTGCTCCTAACAACAAACTGTCATTCTCTCTTATACAGTTCCCCAAAATCTCCACAATCATAACTGTCTCAATGGTGGGGTCACGACTGTCTCCATCACAGGGTCACATATTCCTGGACAGTCACTAATAATGTTTTTTCATGCCTCTGCAGTCACAGCTGTCTGAGAACCTGAGGCATAGTGGCCTTGGTGGCAGTATCAGTAATGCTGACATAACGTGTTTGGCTTTACACAGCCTGACACAGAGGCCTGCAGAGGCCTGAGAATGGTTACATGTAGACCCATGCTGCACAGTGGTTATACACAGATAATGAAGTCATACAATGTACATGGAAAATAAGAAAACTATAAAAAGTATCAAAAGTGGATTTTGAAACTGAACATCGTTCACAAGGAAAAAAAAACAAACACAAAACTTGTTGAAACCATGACAGTTGCTGTGGCGATAGTTTAACTGTAAACAACACTCCAGTTTTAGCTCACACTAAATGTGTCATGATTACTAATTGCTTCTATTTTGCATTAATAGAATTAGAAACTTTAACATTGCTTAACACGTTGACAAAAGCAGATTGTTTTCTGTGATGTGAGTAATGACAAATTTTGTGCTGGTTCAAAACATTGATCAGATACTGTATATGTATTGATACATACACATAGGCAGAGAGATATCAATACTTAGACACATGAAGATTATGCTAAAATGTAGAAATCTGTCTTTCCATTTTTAACTGAAGAAGTAAAGTACAAAAAATATACTAAAATAATGTTGAGGATATGAAGACAGCCACATAAGGAAACCACACATCCCAAAGTTTCAAACTGGCTTAGGTCAAGACAATCGACCAATCAGAAACCAGAATAATTGCCCAAAATGATGGTCACCAGAAATCTGCCAATCACGTCAAATTTCTGGACAATTCCATATAAAGACAGAGGTCCAACACCCTCCATACAGTTTGCGCACTGATGATGTCGCCTCGAATGGTGATGAAACGTTTGGAATTTAAATGCCGAGGTCGACAAACTACTGAACACCTTAATTACCAACCTGAGCTATGAAGACCATCAATCTTCTCTATAAATTCTAATCCCAAATTTCACTGATTGTAAACACACTGTAATATACACAGAATAGTGGCACAGGGAAAGAATGTATACATTAACTATTTTCTCATTAAAACCCATTATATGAAAACATCTTAATATGTCAGTCATCTTCTATACTGCTTAATCCTGGTGAGGGTCATAGGGAAGCCTGGAGCCCATCCCAGAACACATAGGGCACAGGACACCCAGAGTGGGGGGCCAACCCACTACACACACACACACAATGGGCAATTTGGAGACACCAATCAACCTAACCTGCATGTCTTTAGACCGTGGGAGAAAACCAGAGAAAAACCAACCAAGCACAGGAGAACATGCAGACTCCACGCACACAGACCCAAGGTGGGAATCGAACCCCAGGCCTGGAAGTGCGCAGCGACAGTGCTAACCACCACACCACCATCATCTTAATATGGCTTAATGTAAAAAAACGATATGTAGGAACTGTATACATTTTTCACAAATCTTTCTGATCATATATACTGTCACTTTACTTTCTGATAAACAGTAATAATAACATAATATAAGAGCATATTTTTATTTTCATATAATTCACACCCTAACAAGTTAATTTTAAATAGTGAAATACTGAAAAGTATAATATTACTGTTGGTAGAAAAGTATTATGATAAAATGACTAAAAATTTATTTTGGGGAATTTATTAGTCATCTAATGTTGAAATAAATTTTAAAAATTAAAAATTTTATATTACAGAAGATTTTAATATTAATGTTCCAAAAACTACACTAAAATAATACATACACAATCATAAAAAAGTTGGGACAGTACGGAAAATGATAATAAAAACATAGAGGAGTCAACTGTCAGGTCGAATCACCCTGTGGTATACTGAAAACACTACATCAGCACATTGTTTGATGTTGTACCAGGTAAATTTAATTGCTTGTGAAAAATATGCACTCATTTCAAATTTGGTGGGACACATCACGTACAGATTTGGGTGCAGGATTCAGCTGAATGTTTGTGCGTGTACAGAGCTCATCACTGAATGTTTGTGTGTGTACAGAGCTCATCACTGAATGTTTGTGCGTGTACAGAGCTCATCACTGAGCAGGTTCCCCTTTTGCCACCAAAACAGCATTAACCCTTTGAGGCCTGGACTCAGCTAGACCTCTGAAGGTCTGCTGTGGTATCTGGCATCAAGATGTCAGTTGCAGACCATTACAGTCCTGTAAGTTGCAAGGTGGAGCCTCTCTGGATCAAACTTGTTTTTCCTTGGTTTGTGTTCCTCCATTCCTGAACCAATTTTGCAGTGTGGCAGGGCACATTATCCTGCCGAAGGAGGCCACTGCCATCAGGGAAGACTGTGTCCATGAAGGTTTGTTCTTGGTCAGCAACAATGTTTAGGTAGGTGGTATGTATCAAAGTAACATCCACGTGATTGGCAGGACCCAGCAGAACATTGCCCAAAGCATCACACTACCTTCACTGGCTGCCTTCTTACTATAATACACCCTGGTGCCATCTCTTCCCCAGGTAAGTGAGTAAGCGATGCACACATGCCTGGCCATCCACATGATGTAAAACAAAACATAATTCATCAGATCAGGCCACCTTCTTCTATTGTTCTGTAGTCCAGTTCTGATGCTCACATGCCCACTCTAGGCGCATTTGGGGGTGGACACTGGTCAGCATGTGCACCACGACTGCTTTGTGGCTATGCATCCCAATACACAACTAAATGTGATGCACTGTGTCTTCTCACACCTTTCTAACAGACCCAGCATTTTTCAGCAATTTGAGCTACAGTAATTTATTTGGGGTCACGTCAGACACGACTAAACAACTGAACAACAACAATAAACTCTTCTATTGGATTGTACTACATAAGCCAGCCTCCCCACATGCATCAATGAGCCTTGGCCGTCCATGACCGGTTTTCACCGGTTTTCCTTTCTTGGACCACTTTTTTTAGGTCCTGACCACTGCAGACTGGGAGCATCACACAAAAGCTGCAGTTTTCAAGTTGCTCTGTCCCAGCTTCTAGCCGTCACAATTCCTCCCTTGTTAAAGTCACTCAAATCCTCAAGCATGGTGAGAGTGCACCACAGGATTAGTTAGCAAGTGTCTCTCAGGTCACTGATCTATGCTACTGCAGTCATATGCTTGGTTTCACTAAAACATATTGTCCCTGAGGAAAGCTTAGGCACTGTTAAAGAAAGCTCAGTGCTACAAACACTGCAAGCACTTCCAGGTAATTTATAAGCCTGTTTCAGCTGGTAGTGCCAGATGCCCTTCACAAGCGTGTCTCCCAGAGCAGCACCTCAGCCTGTCAAGCAAGCATTACCTGTCTGACACCACCCCCAGGAGAATGCCTGCCACAAGCACCAGGGTTTCGCACTGGCACAGCACTGCCACACATTCATAAGGCACTCAATCATCCAATGCATGTCACAAAAAAGGCACATATTCCATCACATGACCAATGGTTGAAAACCCCTTATCATAAGAACCCCCATCTGCACAACACCTATTGTAAAAGCAGGCACAGCCTGTATGACACCACAATTCTATGCCAAAAATGGGATAGGCATTGCCTGAAATATGCTACTCTCCTCTCTGACAGTGTTGCACGATAGAAGAGGGAGTTTATGAAGAGTCCCAGGTATTCTTTGTTCTGAGTCCTTCGATCAGGATCAGATCAGATAATTGTATATGTATGAAAATATTCTGAGGCTGCCTATTCTCATTGGAAGCAAAGCTGCTTCCACACACTTGCTGAACACCCGCAATTCTAATGACAGGCCAGTCGGTATGGCCTGGTACTTGTAGGCCATGCCCTGGTATGTAAACTTGAGACATTTCTGGTGTGAAGGGTAGATGTCTATGTGAAAATATGCATCTGAAAGATAAAGTGTCAAATACAAATCATTCAGATGAGTAGCTTGACAAAGTGCTCTGAGTGTCAACATCCTGAGTGTACACTTCCGCACATATAAATTAAAGATGAGGTAAGAGAGTAAAAGCCCAGCTGGCCCCTATTTGGGACAGCCCCAGTTGCCCGCTTGCTAAAAAGCGATATCAGACTCATATGTACTCTGTTTCCTTGAGACATATTTGAACACTGAAGGATGCACACCAGGCTAGCCATCTAGTTGGGCTGACACACAGCCCTTTGGTGTCCCATGATGATGATGCCACTTTGCCCCACAGAAGGATGGGACTGCATCTACCAGCAGGATGTGAGCTCTCTTTGGTGGGGATCTAGACTGTACCACAAAAGGTGTGCAGGGTCAGGCCATCCACAACACAAATTTCATCCCATTTCCTCCAGAATTTCTGCTTGATATGCTGACAGTAAGGTGTTGGTATTTAGACAGTGTGTGGACTGCACAGCACATTTGTATATTAAATGGATGTGATGTGAGACCAGTGGGACAGTCCATCTTACTTTGCATAGATATTGTAGGAAGCCATGATGAGCTGATGGTGAGAACCAGAGTAATGTATCTTCTAGGATACGTTCTAGGATATGTGTAGGTTCAAGATCAGGGAAAGCTCACCGTAATGCACTAACCATGATCCAAGATAGATGAGTAGTTTTACAAGGGAAGGAGCTAGGAAGCTCATACAGAAGCTGAGCTGGCTACCCTGGCATCTAATACGGAATAATCCATAAGGGAAATAAAAATGGCTCGCGTTGATATGAATCAATGAGCTGAGTGTACAGCTACATAATTTGCATTTCTTTGTGAAGCAGTTTGCACAAAACGAGTGACCACTGAAGTTACTGCAGTCACCGATGGGCTCCTGTGATGGGCCACCTGTGAACTGATCCAGGTAACTGGTAAAAAGTTGGATGCACTAAGTATGTAGATCCTTATGGGAAGAAAGCAATAATTATGTGGCTGGTGGGAAGGGGGAGTTGAAATGGATGTTAAGAGGCAGGGGCAACGCCCTCCATGTTTTAACCTGTCACTGACAGACGGGGTGTCATTTGAATTTCCTTAGTTGATCACGCATAACGTGATTCCCCATAATGAAACACCAAGCCTCATAAGAAAAATAATGTTTTTGGGTAATTTTAATGTCATATTTTAAACTGAAATTCTAAGTTTTCTTTTGACACTGAGCTATCATAATGTTGATGTCCGAGACATATGGCAGAAAACGATCCCACTTTCATAGTACACACACAACACTGACAGTTATGACTATTACATGCACTCACAATGCTGAATAATAATATATATTTTATTTGGTCTTGAACTGCATCCAACTCCTTTAGGATTAGGGTTTAAAATGAGCAATTATAAGGAGAATACAGTTCGCACTTTAGACCTTAATTTAGAAATATTACATCACAATTAGCCAATATTCCTCTCTGGATTCTGCTAATGCATTATCCATTACCTCTCCATTCTTGTTTTAATAGAGACTGCACAGGCCACATTTTACTCACATTTCCTTTGGCTTCAAATTGCCAAATGGTTCCATAGCGGCAACACATATTTTCGTTATCTCTACAGAATCTGTACGTGCCCATTTCCAGCCTTGATAATCACCAGGTTGGATCGGGAAGGAAGTGATTAAACACTGCAATGTTCATATAACTCCTATCTTAGCCCTGAGTGGTGGAATAAGATGTGTTTTAACCTTTTCCATGTTACAACCAGATCCAGTCTGTCTCCCATCTGCTACACAAGTGTAGAAATCACTTGGTGCTCATTTTCATGTAAATTATAGTGAGTAGTCATGTCTCAGTGACATGCAAAAGAAATATCAGTAAAAAAAAAAAAAAAAAAAACCCAAATTTAGGACTGAACAATTCCTTAATGATTATTATAATTCAGTTGGACAATTATTTTGCATATCCTGTCAGCACACGGTTAACTGGACATACGTGCACAGAACACATCAGATCTGAGACGCACGAGAAACACAGAGAGCACTCTGTACTCCGTCACATAAACATAAACACGTGCAGTGAGTTCCTGTGACTACACGTGGCAATTTGTAAAGGACTTTGTTGCCACTTGTGCTGAGCCTAATATTCTTCTTCAATAAATGGTAATTATTTAGTAATTTAAGATGTTGTAGTGACCGCTGCATGTGGCAGCAGGTCAGTCCCCAACGGTTGAGACAAGAGTTCAGTTAGCACCCAGGGTAGAACAGTTGACACTTTAGCCCAGTGGGCTAGTCCTCCAGGGCCACAACAGGAGCTTGATTAATGGCCTGGTGGTGTCCTTGAGCAAGACACCCAGCGCTAGCTCATTGTATCCCGTATGTGAAATGTAAGTCGCTTTGGATAAAAGCATCTGCCAAATGAATAAATGTAAATGATTAGCTCTCAGAGCTACAGACTTCAGCGCAGTGGGCTAGTCCTCCAGAGTCACAACAGGAGTTTGATTAGCTCCCAGAGTATAGGAGTCTTTAACTCAACAGGCTAATCCTTATTGTCTAGTGCGCTACATGGACAGTGACAAACCGGGTTCAAAGCCAGCCCCCCCCCAGTCTGTTACAATATGTTGCAATCTTACTTAGTTAAACCCTTAATAACTTACAAATTCCAAATCTTAAAAAAATAAATAAAACAAAAATGGAAAAGATAAAATAAAACAGAATTTGGGAAAAAAAAAAAAAAACGGACCCACAGGGCCCTAATAATTTTTGTTTTTAAATATGTAAAACACATTCAGTTGCAGTTTTTGAAAAATTTTTAAATCTAATTTTTCACAAAGTAATATAGTAAATGTTTCTTTTTCTAAGGCATTAACAAACAAGACAACACATTTAAAATATAGATACAATAAAATTATTAATTATTTTGTACCTTATCTTCAAAAGTTTGTCCCATACAAGTTCACAGACCCCTTGAAATCTATCCACAAAGCCCTTGGTGATCCATTGACTCCAGGACCAGAACTCCTGCACAAACAGTTTTGACATCTGCCACTACTGAGTGACCTGAAGGCATAAGATATTTTTCAGAGAAAGGAGACAGTCTTGGGCTGCAAGAGGTATCATGTTCATTATAGCAACCTAATGTTGGCATGTCCACTATTGACCTCTTTTATACCTCAAGTGCCAAAAAACATTGGTTGCTTATACAGCTGTAAAAAATGTAACACTGTAGAGAATTTTCCATTACAGTAAACCATCCTGACGCATGTCCATCACCAAAACAAAGAGAGATAAAATATGGTCACAAATGCAGAGTTATCGCATAACTAAGAAAACATACATTGACCATAACATCAACTGAGTATGCACTTATACCATACTAATTTAAACTGTTTAATTTTATCCATCACTGGGTCTCACTCACTCTCAGCTACCGAAAGACAGAAGAACACACAACACAGGACTGGGTCACAATTGGGTGAGAGAGGAGTCACACTGTGGAAAAGAAACAAATATACACCCTGGAAAACTACACAGAACAAAAATACTGGGAAAAATACACTAATTAGCACACACAGGCATAGGGTTCATAAATACATTTATATCTACAGCATACCACATTGTACACTGAGAATAGGGAAAACTGGCACCACTACAATAAATGCACTACTGCATAAGCTCAAAAAATTTAAATACGAAAAGAAATGATCATCCTTTAGTTTGTTACCAACCCCTGCCACTAACCAGCTCTTACTATCCACATTGTACTGTGGCCAATAAAAGTAAAAACTCAGAGATTTACCTGCAGCAGACAGACTGATGGAGAACTCAAACCGGAGCCCCTATATTTGATGATGCATCTATCTGTGAGTTCCTATAGGCATACTGGCACCAAATGTGGTACTCTGAACACCGCTGGACCCAGCAAGACCAACAGAAGGATTCTGGCAATAGGCAATTCAGGATCTTTGTATCATTTACCGTATCATTTTCACAGTGGAAAGTTCTCTTCACTCTTCCCCAAGAGGCTGCATCAGCATTATTAGGTGTGCCTATGTTTTAGCTAGAAGTCATATCTCCCACATTGTACACTGATGAGCAAAGTGTGATATGATGTGATGTTAACAATGTTTCCATGCTTAAGTACTTGTTAATCACGTGACCTGCTATATACTAAGTGCAGGCGGTGCAGGCAGGGCAGGCAATGCAGGCAGTGCAGCCAGTGCAGGCAGACCGCGTGCCCGAGAAGCCCAAAGCAGTTGCTGCATTACTTTGAGCGGTCTGTAACACCAGTCAGCTTCAACTACCAATAATATGAGGCTGTAAACCATGACACATCACGAGCTAGTCTGCACGTTAACCTGTAATGCGCTGTTTAACCACCACTGCCGGTGTCCCTATCGCCAGTTAACCATGTCTGGCAAGAGAGCAACATTAAACACTTGCAGAAAGCGCCAGTTTTGACGGGTAAGTCAGCATCCTACAGGTACATGGCTTACAGTGCTTGTGGAGATGCGTGTCTTATTGTGCACCAGTCAAAATATATCACCTTCAGAAAAAGCCTAAAAGTTGATGAGGCACGTTATAATCGAATTGCTCCAGTTGTTTTACCAGAGCTTACTCCTGCAACCCCTCGAATGTCTCCAAGATAAAAGGTTGTAAATAAAATGAACGGACATGTTAATGAATCCAACATTATTCAGTTTTACTGAGTTCGCTACTCGACCGTGAGCACGGCATGCGCCAAAGTATTTTCATTTTAATAATTATCCAGTATTATCACATCAACGGATCTGACAACAGATGCGCAACAAAACTGAATGCAGTCATGTTGTAGCATCGCTACAGTTTCATATTAACACATAGCAAAACCAGCAGCAAATTACTCATTCCTTTACAGTAAGAGACCCAGTAGCAGAAACTCGCCTCTAAACCATGAGCACAACGTGCAGGAAAGTATTTTAATTTTAACAAATTTCCACTACTAATATATCCCATAAAACTAATCTGATAACAGATGCCCAACAATATTGAATGTGATCATACTGTGGTATCGCTACAGTATCATATTAACGCAAACAGCAAAATCAGTGGCAAGTGGCCAGTCCCTAGCTGAAAATGAAAGAAGACCAACAGGAGAAATAAGAGACCCGATTTACTCCTCCACCGCATTACAGTATAAGTGAATGTGTATTTTTAAGTTTATCTAATATATATAAACTCTGGAACAATGTTCAGTATAAATCTTTACTCACTGTCCGAAGCCATGACCAAAGCGGGTGGATGTGCGGTTTCCTGCGGGTAATGTCCTTCTTGCAGCAGTGTTGGCTGCGTTTCCATAGCCAAAGGCAGACGGGATGCTGAAAACCCGCTGTAAGCCTCAGTCCTCTACCCTCCGTTTGTCTCTATGCAAGCAGCTGCGCAACTCCTCTTCATGCGTTTCTGCTCAGTTATTTCACCACACAGTCGCAGTTTGCACCAGTCTGTCAGCAGCCTCCTACTGCGTTCATAGTTTTAGTTCGCTATTAAAACAGAAATGAAACTTCGGTGTTAATCTTAAATCCATAGTTCGATTTCACGCCGTCATCACTTATTGTTAGGCTACCACTTATAAATGTGCATACATTTAAAAGAATTGCATTATGCGTGTATCCTTTCATCAGATGTAGTATATTCTGTTAGACGCACAATATTATTACAGAAATGAACATTTAAAAACACTTGCTGTCTTTTAATTTGGAGTTTGAATAGAAACCGCTACCGCCTTACAAAATACTGTAATATTGTAATTTGTAACGTTATGAAATATTACGTTAATAAAGTGGATCACATATACTTTAATTATACAAGAGTTCTAAAAGGAATTGCAGTCATCATTACGTTTATATTCTACAGGAGTTTTAATGTGTCACATCTAGCACCTGTAGTGACCTACCATGACCACTAGACGCCACTATTTCCCTTTTCTCCCCTGTCTGCATTCCTTCTTCCTATCATTCCTTAGTTAATGATATCAGTGTTGTCACCTCTTTCTTGTTATCTGCTCTGCCTCATTCAAACCTTGTCCTTCGTTCAGTTCCCTGCTGGTTATTATGGTTGTTGTGTTGATTTTGGTTGTAGTAGTCTTGACTGTTATGATAGCTGTGGTTAATGTTCTTTGCAAGTCCTTTAGTCTGGATTCTACTGTTATCCCTTGTGTTAGGCATTTGTCTACTTGCAATAAACCTCCCTAATTGCACAGTGGACCTTGCCTCTCTTACCTCCCTCCTCAAATGTTATATAATGACTAAACCAATTCCTTGCAAGAACTCAGTATGCACCAAAAACATTAAGATAAAACAAATTTATCTGCTGTACTAAGCTTCCCTCTCAAAGGTCCAATGGATGTTTTTTTATTCATAGATCAATGCGCTTAACAAAAACAAAAATAACGTCTGAACAAAAATAACCTCTCTTGTACAGTATTGCTTATACTTACATTTTCTACTGTAATCAATCAGACTGTAAGGTATGAAACTAGACTATGGGTTTTGAAATGGAGTTGTCACCACTAATGACTGTTTTTATACTGGACAGAGTGAAACAACTATATATATATATATATATATATATATATATATATATATATACACACACACACACACACACCAAAAAAAAAAAAAACTCCAAAA